>CABFPE010000421.1:680912-707632 GCA_900660155.1 Hofstenia miamia | reverse complement strand
GATGAAATAGAATTTGATACATCGATTCTAAGATCTCTATTGAAGTTAGCCTGCACAAATACTCTATTTCTTTTCAACAACAATATTTATAAACAAACTAATGGTATGGCAATGGGTTCACCCTTAGGATCCACTATGGCTACATTTTGTCTCGATATCATTGAATCAAAATTTGAAAACTTAAAATCTAATTTGGTTCCTTCATTTTATTGTAGATACGTTGATGATATTTTTTGTATATTTAACAACAATGATGAACACCATGAATTTCAAAATTTTATGAACAGTCATTTATCCTCCATCAAATTTACATCCGAAATAGAACAAAGTAATACATTAATTTTTCTAGACTAAGAATTACTAAGAACAAAAGACAAAATCGAATCAAAATGGCACATCAAATCAACCAATACAGGATTGTACATTCCATATGAATCATACTGCACTACAAGATACAAAATTAATACTATTAGAACATTGATTAATCGAATATTTACAACATCATCAAATTACAAGAATCTTACAGAAGCGACTGATAAACTTTTTTCAATCTTAACTAATAATGGCTATCCTCACCATCTAATAAAAAAATGCTTGGATAAATATTTTATTAACAACAAATTAAAGGACAACAATGATAAAACTAAAAACATTTATTGGAATTTACCTTATATTAAAGAACGACAATCATATATCGAACACCAACTTAAAAGAATCAACAAAAAATTAAAGATATATGAAACTAAGATAATTCCAACATTTACAACAACTAAGACCTCAAACTTTTTCTCAAACAAAGATCCGATCCCAATGCTCTTGTCTTCCTCTATTGTTTATAAATATTCTTGTGATGAGTGTAATGCCTCATACATCGGGGAGACAAGAAGACATTTGGAAATTAGAATTAAAGAACACTTAAGAGTCCACCTAACATCAGAAATTTACTTACATCATCACCAAGCAACAAAAGATCATTTTAAAATATTAACAAAGAACAAACATACCAAGATCACTGAAGCATTATTAATAAAACAACAACGTAAAAAACTTTTAAATAGACAAACCATGTTAGCATTCTTAAACTTTTCTAAACTTTCCCTCTATACTCTATATATGCACTGACGAAGCTATACGTATGTAGCGAAACATGTTTGCGGAATAAATCTTTCATAATATGCTAAGTCTTAGCAAAATATCATTTATATATATATATATATATATATAAACATATATATATATATATATATATCAATTATATAATAGCACATAGGAATAGGCCGATTTCATTTTGAAAGATTGAAACATAATGTATTTTTCTTATTAATTTGAATATGATGCTAATTTTTTAAAATCCGGCTAAATTAACAAGAAATCCGGTCTGGTTAATCTGGTTAAAGTATCTTGGAATGCACAGCCAATTAGCTTTAATTGCTGAAATTGTGATTTTTCTCAATTTTCTCTTAAATTTAAAAAAGTTTTTCACGTTATTGCAATTCTAAAATTTGAATGGCAAAATTTACAATAAGACTAGAATGCTTCAATTTCTATTGCTTTGTAATACTGCAACCAGTGTAATCAATAAATTTTGAAATCAAAAATAAAATTTTTAATCGGATTTTAACCTGATTAACCGCCTTTAGTTGGAAAGGCTTAACTGGTTTTAACCTGACAAGAATAAATGGACAGCATCCAGCTAAATTGTACCAATAGATTGGCCGAGCAATTAATAAATAAAAAACACTGCAAATCCACTTTTGAGTCTAGCACTAAATTATACTTCAAATAACTAGCAAAATCTATGCAGAAAGGGAGTTTTTATTAGAATTACTGGAAAAAATAAAAGACAATCTGTGAACGTTGAAAAAATTAGCACTATAACAAGATATCTAAGACTAAAAAATATATTGCAGTTATTTTCAACAAAGGGACAATATTTGTATGTAAGATAAATTCTGCTTTAAATTTTGGCTAAGTTGAAACAAGCAATAAAAATCTGAATACTAATAAATCTTGTGGATCTAGACAAATGTCATACTGGGTAAGGAAAAAATATTTTAGAATTAAACCAATGCATCATCAAGAATAAAGCTCCATCTCTTTTAAAAAATCTTGATATCTCACATCTCTACAAAAATGGAGATCCTTGCAACTCAAATAATATACGATATATAAGTATTACACATCCTTTTTCGAAAATCTTTAAGAAGCTAATTTAGGCCTAAGTATAGTACAGCCGACGCAATATTATCTATGCAGAAGAAATTAAATGGACTTAAATAAACATTTGTTGACATCTATTGTCTTATTATTGGATCTAGAAAAAAATTTCTAATTCAATGAATTTTCATATTTTAGTAAGCAACTAGAAATCAAGCTTTTAGTAAAAGTGTAACAAATTTCATTTGTATTTCTTTTAAGTAACCGAGGACAGATACTGAAATTTATAACACTTATTCCGAGTCTATTATTACTAAATTGGGCACTGTATGTTAATGCTACATCGAATGCATTGAGTAACGAAATGATCGGATCTACCCATTTGCGGCTGATACATGTAAAATCTGAAACACAAAAAGTCAATTTGTTGAGACAAATATTTAGCGAGGGCTTTTGAAATTCCGATTGAGTATTTTCATAAATTAATGTGGATAAAACACAATCTTCACACCAAAACAAATCCCAAATTTCGATATAATATCAAAATTAAATGTAAAAATAGTGATATACTGAATCCATAAATTATCTGGAAGTAGTAATTGATAGAGATTTAACATGTAATGATTTTATTCATTGAAATGTAGAAAACTGGCTTCCAGCATTAAGCACATATATATTGAATTGATTGGTTAATAGGTTTTTAGTTATTGTTGCTTTCGCTTTTTCAACTTGAACTACAGTCTCTAGTGCTTATGAATTTTGGGTTTATTATCTTCAATTTACTTTAGAGTTGAATAGAATAGAAGAATATCACATTAGAATACGAAAATAGTCCACAAATATACGAATATATAAAAATAACCTAGAAAGAAATTATTGATTTATTAATTTAATTTATTTATTAATAAAGTTAGTGCTTTCTACAATATAGAGAAAAAGTGTACACAAAGCCAATATTAAGTACTAACTGAATTGTTTCCATTTCTTTGTTGATTAGGTAAAGGTTGTGATATTTCTTGGTTACTATACTACTTCATTTTAGTTTCGAAAATTATTTTCTTTGGAAAGTTAAATAAGTTCTTAGTTATTAATTTTAGATTGATAATAGAAGAATGATGTACTTAGTTATTTTTATTTATTGAAGTAATTCTTTGACTGCTAAGATAATTCTTTGTTGGAGCATTCTTGATAAAATTAGTCACTTTCTTTTTAAACAATTGAAACTTTTTTTCAGATCGAGTATCTTTATCCAATTTATTCCATAATTTTACTGTGATATTTATGAATGAATACTTCATAATGTTGCTTCCAAATTTCTTGCATTGATATGCACCACGTTAATTATTATATTTTAGGGAGATGTTATCTTTCATTTTATAAAATATTTCCAAGATCTTTTGTTGCATGATATCATCTGGATATAATAACATATAATCTTTTGCCAATTTTCTTTTAATTTGATTATTATAGCTATTGATAATTGTTCATCTAATTGAAAATCTTATTTAATTTTCTTATAGAATTTTCACATAGATTTGTTAGCAAGTAATACGAATATGTACATTTTGATACTATCATTGACTTGAATAACATTGCGATCCATTTTCTTGTAATAAATTTGTTATTTTTCTAATTAACTTGATGGTGCCAGCCATTTTTTGAATTAAAAAATTTATATGATCCTTGAATTTTAGTAGATTGTTCCATTATTACTTTGTGTTAAGATACAATTTTGTCTTTGTTTCGCCTTTTGTAAATTTATTCATCTGCATAAAATCAGTTTTTTCAATATATAGAGACATCATGTTTTTGCAATAGTAGTCATGTATGAGATGTAAACATGTTTTTCAAATATTCTGAAATATCTTTGTAAAAATTCCATGCAATTAATTCATGTTTTGCTAATATCCAATATACAAAGCGTAAAAATGTTCGACATACTTAAGCATTACAGGCATATGAAATACAGATTTACATGATAAAGGCAATTGCGTCTTTCGTTTTTTCAAATACATTGCTATTTTTCATTGTAAAAATTCTACATGTTCTAATGATTAACATCCACAATTGTTGTAATTAATTCGTTTTTTGGGGTTCTATATATTACATGCAAAGAGTTCAATTTCATTTTTTCAAATGCATTGTAAAAATTCTATTCAATTAATTCGTTTTTTCCTAATATCCAATATACAAATTGAGAAAATATTCGCCATACTTAAACATTACAGTCATTGTTTGCATACACAATTGTTTATATACATTAGCTGACTAATTAGGGTTTACATTGCGTTTGTGATGGTACATTGTTGACTTATACAGATTTTCAGGGAATGTACATATTTGCTGACTGTTACATCTTTTGTCAACTTGGCATCTTTTTCAGTTTATTTGGTTTATTGGTCTTGTTACAGTCTTGTTGATATCTTTTCCATTGTATTGTGTATTGCCATAGAAATGAGAATGCGTTTTCCAGACAATTCACCATTCTTCTAGTTGACGTATTGCAACACACTCAATTCCCTTTCACTGGATATGATTTCCAATCATTAAATTATTCAATGTTGAAATCGCCTTCTAAGTGTGCAAATGCTTGTAAATAGTGTATTATTCACATGTAAAAATATAGATGCATGGTATTTAAAAGACGGATTGTCAAGAATTTTGAGAAAATTACAAAATAATAAATTATAGATGAAAAACAACGTCTATAAAATCACTTAACCGCGGTATAAACTCTGCTATGACTTGAAAAATTTAATACATATTCAGTTAATATCATCCTAATGGTACAACAAAGTGAAGATCAATGTGTATTATTTATAGTTTCAGTAAGCTACTAGTTAAAATAATAGCAATTAAACAAAATATTTAACAGCAAAAATCATTGTGTATAATTTTGTTTGAAGTGGTAACTGAAAAAAATATTTGATTTAAATGTGAAATATTATAATATAGACGGATTTTGAAAACAATAGTATTGTCATACCTTGTTATTTGAACATAGATTCGTTACAAACCAAGATGCTTGTAATTAGTGTATTATTCACACATAATAAAATATAGGCACATGGTATTTTAAAAATACATTGCTAAGAAATTTGAGAAAATTGCAACCAAATATTTTATGAGTGCAGGAGCTCTACAATATCAGCCATATGGCAAGTGTTAGGTCGGATATTGCTAAAAAAATATTTGGTTGATTAAAATACAAGAGCTAGAAAACAGAAATAATAAAAAAAACGTGAAATATGAAAATTAGTACAAAAGATGAAAGCAAAAACATTACATTTGAGGGATCAAAGTCATACCAATGTTTCTACGTGTAGACGTGTTATGATATCTAAATCAAAACCCCCAGCTTTACATGTATTTTGAGATTGAAATCAATACAAAGTATCAGCTCATCAGGGCTAACAATTCAGCTAAATTGGATGAAAATGCAAATTTAAATGCATATTCTGTAAAATTCAACAATAAACATACCGTTTATAATAAAAAACCACAAAATCAAAGCATCCGTTTTCGTAGCTGAGTGTGAAACATTGAGCAAGCTTTCACTTAAATTTACCATCGATCAACCAGAATAGCCACAAATTTGGCATATTTTTTAACATAATAGGACAGAAATGGTATTCTAATTTGATGCATCATCAACCATAATGTAAAATGAATAGCTGAAACACGTCAATTTTCAATAGATATGATTCATTAAATAGAACAAAGAACCTCAAAAATACAATGTTATTTTATTATTTATTTGCTGAATATTGTTTTCCCAAATTTCTTCCTATTACCAAATTCACTACTCCACTTTTTTTTAGCTGTATTGTATAGCAATTGTAATGTCCATGGAAACTAGAACATGGCATTTTGGTCAAAATAAATTAGTATACAATTTGCTTAATGTAGTAAGAGTTTATTTGATATGATATTTTAGAAATAACTAAACAAAGTTCTTAAATTATGTTGTCTTTATTGCATTGATAATTGAATGATCAGATAAATCCCCATTGTTTTTACTCTAATTTTGTTCAAATTTATACACTTAATATTCATGTAGAGTTCATTTTTTGCAACAATTGGTTGTGATGATAGCAATTTTTGAATATTTAGTCTTTAAATATATAATTCCATATCTAAAATTTACTGTGAACTTTCCTCTTTTGCAATGAATGGCTGACATCCAGGACAAAACATTAAATAATTTCTAAATTTCATTAGCTGTATAAGTTTTGCAGAAAAAGAATTTCACCTTTAGAAATATAAAAAATGACTTACCCTGTAAAGAAGAAATCAACTTTCACAATTAAACTCTACACAAACACTGACTAGTGCATTAAAAACACATTGTTCTAGTTAAACCATTTGAATTTTCAATGCACTAATGAGCTTTGTTGAAATTATGTTTCAATAATTGAATTCAGCTAAAAATTGATAATTTTATGTAAAATATACATGTGTCCAAGGAGAAAAATAAATCTGACAAAAAATATGTATCTACATCTTCTAAAATAAAATTACATGCTAAATTTCAACACAATACTTGTCTTACAACCAAAATATTTCAGAGGTTTATTCTGACACCAAAGAACTTTAAGACCCAATTACCATTTTGAATTTTGTTCCAGCTTGTTGCATAGCATTTAGGAAGGAAAAAACAATTTCTGTTTTGCAAAATAATTTTTACCACAGGACCATATTTCATTTGAGTTTGATAAAATTATGAATTGGAAAACATACATTCATTTGGAGTTCATAAATTGGAATTTATTGTAGATGTGGTTTTTCAGAAACTGTATTTAGTTCTTTGACTATTACAGGACATGATAATTTTTACAGATAGGAAAATTATTAGTCAGTAGTGTGCCATCACAAATGTGATGTAAACCCTAATTAGTCAACTAATGTATATTAAAAATTGTGTAATGTTTAAGCATGGCAAATATTTTCCTGTTTTGTATATTGGATATTAGCAAAAAAATGAATTAATTGCATGGAATTTTTACAATGAAATAGCAGCACATTTGAAAAAAACGAAATGTAACTCTTTGCATGTAATATTTAGAACCATGGAAAATGCATTAATTACATCAATTCTGGATGTTAATCATTAGAACATGTGGAATTTTTTACAATGAAGAATAGCAATGTATTTGAAAAAACAAAAGATGCAATTGCCTTTATCATGTAACTCTATATTTCATATGCCTGTAATTTTTAAGTATTGTGAATATTATTCAGTTTTGTATATGGAATATTAGCAAAAAATGTATTAATTTCATCAAATTTTTATGATGAAATAGCAGTGTATTTGAAAAGTGTGATGTAGCTCTTTGTATTCAATGTATAGATTTCCTGAAAAATGAAACAAATTACAATGATTGTGGGTGTTAATCATTAGAACATGTGGAATTCTTAACAATGAAAAATACCAACACATTTGAAAAGCAGAGATGTAGCCCTTTGCATGTGATGTATAAAAAAGAGTGAAATAAATTTGTACATAGGCTAGCTAAGCAATAGATATGTATGGAATTTTTATGGATGGTAAAATTATTAGTCAATAATATATCATCACAAATGTGATGTAAGCCTCTGAGCTAACAATGTAACATATATTAGCAAAAAAACATTATTTAAATTGTGCTCAATTTAATTTTGTCAAAAGACTTTGTGTCATCAATTATATCACTTTGCCAAATCCTGGCAATCAAAAATAAAACATTTGTCAAAAAAATTTATTTGCTCAATTTAATTTTGTCAAAAATATTTTGTCACTAGATGACGTCCAAAAGAATCACTTCATTTCCACATGTCAAATAGCCATGGGTAAGGTTTCCCATCTCAGGGTGTTCAATTGGTATGTCCTCTGTCCATTATCATTCTACTTTTGGTTTCATCAAACAATTAGTGCAAGATTTGGATAGGGGGACATGTAATTATTATTTATTCCAGTATTCTTCATGTATTTATTGTGATAAAAATCCTTGACCATGAAGAGACCACAACTAGATTATTCAATGGCATACTAATATATGCCTACTACAGACACTCACTTAGGAAATCACATTTGTCTTCACAACATACTTAGAACATGCATCTATAAACATAGTCATATGCTTAGTTCATAATTTACAGGCTGCTTTGATTTAGCACAAAGAACATGCTAGTAAATCACAGATAATAATCTCACTAATCTTGGAAATAATTTCAGGCATCCCAGTGGCATTGAACATAGTCCTATTTTGTAAGAAGCTGGATTTCTTCAAATAAAACCATCACAAGCAATCAATTGCTTGTATCAAAATAGAATACAAACTTTTCAACAAAAACAAACTTCTTAGTGCTATATTACCAGCAATTCAAGCTTTTGATTCCTATATATGTAAATATGTGTGTGTATATATACATAATTTAGGAAATATCTTGGTCCATGGCTGTCTTATATATATATTCTTAAATATTCAATTTTCTGTGAAAATCTGAAAAAAATTAGTTAGTGAAATATCAACTTTACCAAGATAATTACAAGGTATATGAATTCTATTGTTGGTACTGTGAGTTTTTAAAATATTATTGTACATGTTATATTGACTAGTAATTAATTTTTGTGCAAAATGTTTTTCACTATTTAAATTATGTAATATTTTCCATGAAATATTGTAACAAGTTGAATGTTCATTATTAGATAAACCATTTCAAATATAAATCATTACCACCTATAAATAATTGAGGTATTGACCCAACCAGCAAACCAGCTTTTGTGTTCCATACAGGTCTTTGTGAGGCAAATTTTTTTAATATGGTATACTCATAATGGCTCAGGCTAGATATTAAAAAATATTAAGAATGCAGAGCTATGAATTGCAAAATATCATCTAACCCATGCTGGCACATTTATCTGACTACCTGATTATTTAAAACATAGAAACTTTTTGGAAAACCCAAAGACTGGAAATCAAATGAATGTTTTTTGTATGCCATTTTGGTGTGTCTGCATCCTGAAATTTAGGAAATAAGACTTTGATATTGTCCAAACAAGTTTAAAAATACAGTGAATTACAATGTTCTGACATTCCCCATGTCTGTAAATGATTTCTGTGTGCTTGACCAACAATGAATATTTATGAATTAAATGATGATTAAACCCTTGTACCAGTCTACATATCAAAAAAGCACTATGAAAAAACTGTAAATTTGATGTTCATTGAAAAAGATGGGCTTAGTCAATATATATCCATAATAAATTTAAATGCCTGCTTAAAATATTGTAAAAATAGGAAGGGTGAAGTTATGCAATGCCCTAAATGTTTAGCTGGCTTCTTTGTGAATTAAAATTTAGAAAAACATCAGAAAAAATGCAATGGATCTCTAAAACCACAAATTACATTCCCAAGTCAATCAGACAAAATTAAATTTAAAAATTTCAGGAAGAAAAACTATATACCAATAATGGATGACTTTGATATTAAAACTATCACAGAAAAATTATATGGTCCTACACCTAATTTTTCAAGCAGTTATACAATGCAAGGAAGTAAAGCAGAAACCCTCATGCACATTCATTGCTACAATGACAAAGGAGCTGCTTTCCTCCAAAGTTTTTTCGGGAGAATAATTCATGGTAGATGCATGGCAATGTCTTAGAAATATCGCCCATGATTCATTTAAGGCTAAGCAAAAAGATTGTGCACTACAAATACTAAAGATGAATGTGTAAGAATGCTGGCAAATGCAACTACCTGTGTTTTTTGTGAAAAATCATTTGAAACAAAATCAAAAAATTTTATTGATCACTGCCACTATAGTGGTGAAAATAGAGGCATTTTCCATGGTGATGTTTTGCATAGATTGCCCAATTTCACCCCCATGTTTGTACATAAGGCCTTTCATTATGATTTCCATATTTTGTTGAAATCTTTGAAGTTGAGGGAAGGTAAAAAATGAAATTGTATTCCCTGCACTAGTGAAAACAGGTTGTCACTTAGTCAATTCCTGTCTCAACTTATGTAGACAAAAATAATGCCATGAAAAATATTTATGAATAGTTATGATTTTTAGACTTATCATTTTATATCAGATAGTCTGTCCAACTTGACAAAGAATATTGGCAGTGATAATTTCAAATTTCTAAAGGCAGGTATGAATGCTAAAACATAATAAGCATTTACAGCAGGCAAGTGGGTATACTGCTAAGATTATTTTGATAGTTTTCAGAAGTTTAATGATATACAACTTCTAGATTTGGCACAATGGAAAACAGATTTTATTTGAGCATGAACATAGATGGGTAAAAGGAGGCTGTCAGACACTCCAAGATTATCATGATAACTATTTGGAGGCAGATACACTCTTTTTGCAGATGTCATTAGAGAATTTTGATTGGAAAGCATGGAAACCTACAATCTTAACCCTGTGCATTTCATTGCCACCTCCAATTACAGCTGGAATGCAATGCTAAAATATACAAAGATATCACTGTATCCCCTTGCCAATCTTGATCAATTACAATTTAATAACTCTGGGAGGCATGTGTGCAGTGTTTTCAGATTGCTATTTTTAAAGCCAAATGGTGGGGACTATCCTTGGGGGAAAGACTCTGTATATTCTCTTTTTTGGACATAAATTATTTATATGGGGGTTCCATGTCTATGTATTTACTCACTGTAGGCTTGTGTTGGACAGATGAGAGTCTAGAAAATATACTCACAACACTGTCAGAGGCAGATAGAGGCTATCTAGTAATAGTTGACCTTCACTACCTCTATCACCTACATGAGGAACATTATTGTTATCCTCTAGCTCCATATAAAATGTGTGTAGGTGATGAGCTACTGTCATCATACCAGAGCCATATAAAATCCACAGTAAAATTGAAGACAGGTAAAGTGCCCAACTTAATGCAGACATTTTTTGACAAAAAAGAGTATGAGAGTATGTAGTGCATTATGAGATACTCAAATTTTATATTGCAAAGGGTCTTAAGGTGACAAAATTCCACAAGACATTGAAGTTCCAGCAATCACAATTTCTAAAGTCCTACTATGATAAAATACAATGAAAAGAAAAGCTGCCAAGAATGACTTTGAAAAAATGCCTATAAATTAGTGTCAAATATGGTCTTTGGTAAAATAATGGAATCACTTTGAAAACATTGATTAAATAAGTGTGTTGGTGATCAGGAGGCTGTTGAATTCAAGTCATTCAAAATAATTCCAGAAAATGTAGTCAGTTGATGTTAGGACATAGGAAAATCAAGTGGGCAAACCCAATTACATTGGACAAAGTATTTTGGATCATTCCAAGCTACAAATGTTTAGATTCAAATATGATGTTATGGAGGAGGCATTTAAGAATCAAATTTCTGTATAATATAGTGATAAAGACTCTCTCCTATACAAAATATAAGCAAAAATTTGTATTATGAATTGCCAGCAATAGCCAGTAATTTTGACTTTTTAAATTATCCCAAAGATTCACCATTGTTTAATGAGGCAAACAATAAGACATTTAAAGGTGAAAGATAAGCTGGCAGGTGGAATACTTACACAGGTAGTTGCTTTAAAATAAAAAAAATATTCTGTGGAATATGTCTGTGCAAATAGTGGGGATTTGAGCCTAAAATCAAGTGCAAGTGTTCATGAGGGTTGCCAAAAATACCATGAATTTCAATGTCTTCAAGCAGATTTTGGATGCTGAAGAAATTCTCCAGCATGTGATGGTAATGATTCACAGTCACAATCATGACATCTTGGTGGAGAGAATCAATAAGATTGAGCTCACACCCTATGAAGATAAAGGATACCTAGTGGATCATTACCAAGGTTTGCTGTATGGTCATAAAGATATAGTTTTCTTTTACATGTATTTTACTAATTTTTCATTTAGATATTTCACAATCAACATCAAAAGGCACTATTGAAAAATTCTCCATAAATGTAGAAAACCCTCATTGAGGTATAAAAAATTATTTGTACATGTTTTAATAAGTGTTGTTTAGACCTAATATCAATTGATGTACCATCTACAAGTGGCAAAAGACCTTGTTTAGGTACATGAAATTTAATTTGTGCATGTTTTAATAATTGACATGTAAAATGATTTTTATCAACACCTTGTCCTGCCTCTGTAATCCCTCTAAATTTGTGTATATTGTAATGAAAAATTTGTTTTGACTTAACAGTATTTTCTTTGCTTAGATTTTACTGTTGATGACGTTGTCTCACTACTTTCCCACAAGAATGTTTTTATCCACACCTTTGCTATGCCAAAAAACAGTATAAACAATTTTGCTATTTGTATATTCATATCTTTGTTTAGATTCTTACTTTAAAGAAGAAAAATAATGTTCCCATGAAAACCTCTGCTGTTTGTTTCATCTTATGCAAAAGTATGATAATTAATCTATACATCACAATTAATAATTTGTTTAGATTTTTTGATAAGAAGTCTGCTATATGCCTCTCATCCATAATTGAAAAAAACCTCACAAGTCCTCACAATAATGTTAATATAAGGTATTTAATTATTTTATTGATGATTTGTTTTAGATAAACTGTTTATACATTTTACACTTGATGCTTAAAAAGCCTCCATATTCATTCAAGTCCTCACATTAATGGTAGTATAAGTAATTTATTTGTTTTATTAACAATTTATTTTTAGATTTGACTGCTTATGCATTTTACAGTTGATGTTTGAAAAGCTTCTGTAATCATTCAAGTTCTCACAATAATGGAATTTTAAATTATTTTTTAAATCTTTTAAAAACAATTTGTTTAGTTTTGCTCTAAATGATTGAATATTAACATATTGTCTCTGAAGTCATGAAAAATATATTGCATTGGTTTGATTCTGTCTGCAAATCAAGTAAACCCTCATTGATTTATTACTTTGTCTTACACAACAATCCACTTGGTTTTTGTATGTATGTCATGTTAGAAAAAATTAATTTTTGTTTCTGTAATTATGAAACTATCACTGCAAATGTATTCATTTAGAGTATGTAGAGTTTTATCCTTCAATTCAATGTCAAATATATTATCATATTACACAGTTCTGAAATAACAAAGACATCCCCCTTTGGTATGTAAAACTAATTGTTTTATTCATTATTTTACACTGTCTTTAGTTTCCACAATTCAGATGAATTAAAATGAAATTGAACATCATGAAAAAATTCATTATATTACAGTGGTAGACATTGCTTTTGTTTAAAGTTTTACATTATTGATTTAGATAATTCATTGCATTTGGAAAATAGAATTTGTATAAACGTTTCACACACATTTCAATTGATACAGTAATGTGTATTTTAGATGGTTTAAAACTCTTTTTGTAAATACACTGTGATGACAGTTTGCATATATATTTCATAATAAATAAAAAACATTGTTTGTTTCACATTTATAATTGTTAATTGTCATGTGTTTTTGATTGTGAATGTCATCTTGTTTTTAATAATGACTTGTTTATTAACCATTAATTTAGATGCCATCTGCAAAATCATGATGCTCCAATACACTTTGCAGAACAATGCTGTGATAGAAATACAAAATTATTTGGTAAGCATTCTTTTATATTATAATATTACATATTGTTTCACATTGTTATGTAAGATTGTTTTCCATTATTTCTGCTATTGATTTCTATTGTTATTGAACTTTATCATCATTTATTAGTGCAATTTATATTTTCTTTGTAAATAAATTAATTATTTCTAAATCTTTGTTTTCTCTGTATGGTGACAATATGCATCTGTGAAAACATGTATTTATTTTTATTTAAACGTTATTTTTGCTTGGAAATATTTATTGATTCAACTTTTTGAAAAAAGTTTTATTTTTCCAATTGACATAAATGTTGTCTGTGAAACACATATTTATTTTTCTCAATGTTAAAAAATATTTTTGTTTGAAAATAATTGTTAGTTACAACTTTTACTGAAAAATATGTTTGTAACTCCAAAACGTGAATTTTTTAAAATTTTTATTTGAAAAGATATTTTTACTTGGAAATATTAATTATGACTTTTACCAAAAAAAATTAGCAATAAAATGTTTGTAAGATCCAAAAGATAAAATTTCAATATTTTTTGAAAATTGTTTATGTATAAAAAAATGTTACATTTTGAACATCAGACTGCAACAATTCTAATTTTATGGGATTTTAAAAATTGCTATATTCTAAACAATAGATTGTAAATTAATTTTGATTGATAACAAAACATAATATGTTCTAATGAAGTCAGAGATAGACAGATGGCCAAAGTACACAATTACATCATAGCCATGCAAGATATGCCTGCCATGATCAAAGGTCATTTTGTGGTAACTAATGGATTCGAATTTATGCTACTCCTGTATATATATATTTATTTATTTATTTATATAAAATATATTTTGATTGTAATATACTTATTTTGATCACTTTAATTACTAGAGAAGTGCGACAATTTGAAAGGTTAAAAAGTTATTATAACCATGCTAAAAACCAAGCATGCGTCAATGAGTGACGGTCGGATGTCAAATTCTCTCCACTAGAAAATTCAAAAGGCATTGATTCTATTACTGATGCTGAAAACTACTTAATGCCACAAGCAAAAACGCCTTTACATTCACTATTCAATAAATTGGATAAAGAAATGGCAGCAGAGGCTTTACTGTGGTTATTTAAAATTTCAAAAGATGAAGAAATTTATGACAAAGATGCGCAAAATTCAAATTCAAATACGTCATCAGTTGAAATCGCGCCAATTCTGTAGAATCTTGACAACCTTCCACTAATAAAGCTTAACTTAATTTAGGAGCTGCTGTAACAGTTTTCCCTCCTTGACTAGTATGGTAGGTGACAGATTCCGAGGTTTCCATCTCTCTTCCTTTACTCTAACTTTAAGTTGCGTATTAATTAAGATAATATCTGTTCCACTAATATCTGTAAATAAACTAACAACTGTACTTTAGGTGCGAGACAAGAGATAGATGGTACAATGTTCAGGGTCAAAAACCCGACCTGAGCAAAGCACAAAGAGGAATCGAAGAATTACAATATAACAATTAATTCCAGCTGACACTTGGACATTGAGAGAAACACCAACTGCAACACCAATGACTCAGTGCATGAAACAATGTACGAGAATACAATAGTGACAGTGTGTGATAGCTTACTAATTTATTGCATTGATTGTTCTTGTTATTAATGAGGTTGTAATATAAATGGAATTCGCAACTGAGATGCATTAGCTTGTTATAATTCCTTACATGTAATATCCCTACATATAAATAGATACATGTTAACCTAATATACATGTGAACAACCAATGAGGCCACAAATAAAAGGGAAAGTCAGTAGTTCAGTCTGCTAATAATTACATATAACGAAATCAATACAATACAATACAAACCAGTCATGAGATTTCCTACGAGGGCTAAATGAAAGATAATAGTGTAATAATACGAACAACGAATGATAGGAAAGCTAAAACAAATAAAAACCCCTATCCTTATACCTAACCTAAGAGCACATTGGGTAAGCACCCACTACCAGCCACACAGCTGTTTGAATGGCGAACAAATTAATGTTGGTGCAAAGCCGTTATGAAGCTCCCGTTAAATGAAGTCAAGGACCACTGTCTCGAATACCCTGGTGCTTGAACGTTTAGCTTTCCATGATAATTAATAAAATAACCTGACAAAGAAAAGCAAAATAAATCCAATGAATTTATGTCATCACCAAAATAATAAATTGCACTACTTTTATACTTGAAAATAATAAACATTCAAATATTTGGCTAGTACCTGTTAAATCTAAGTTGTTGATGTAATGCTGGAGTGCAATTACCAGAATTCCTAGAATTGAATTTGGGGAACCTGAAAACTACTCATCAGTGGCGTACCAAGGGGGGACATGGTGGAATGTCCCCCCGTCAGGTTTTCAAATTTAATTTTGACTGGATAAATCAAAAAATTAATTAAATAATCATAATAATGTGTGTACAATAAATATTTATTTCAAGATTAAGTCTTAGCTCAAACTTCAAATTCTCTCAATGACGTCATCAGTTGAAATCGCGCCACTTCCAAATGCATCACAAAATACAGCGGACAACTTTGACGATATCATCACTGGTCAAAAGGAAAGCTACGGCACAACACCGCGCTTCATCAAGAGTACAGTGAAAGATATCCCGCGAGATACAACCCTACTTTGCGTAGGCAATTCAACATTTAAATATGTGCAACCTGAGAAACTTATTGTAAATGAAAAATGCTGCTTTCATTCTTACAGTGGGAAGAGTACAACTGAGTTGAAGAGTAGGGTGAGCTCATACCCTAGAAAGCAAATTGACACAATACTGTTAAATACCGGACTCGTCGACGCTCTTCATTGCTCAATGGAAAAAGAGAAAGCAATCGAGGATTTTCATAATGACGTATTGGATCTTTGCGAAGAAGTGGAACAAAAATTCTCCCCCAAAAGAATAATCCTTGCTGAAATTACGCCAATTTGTCAGGAGGAAAAGATCATACAAAACAAGTATATTTTCTACTTCAACCAAATCTTAAGGGACATCGCTAGCACAAACAGGAAGATCGATTTACTTAAGTTGTTTCAAAAGTTTGTAAAAGGCGAGAAAAATGACGAAATCGATTATAAGCTTTTCGCTCGGGATGGAATCCATCTGTCAAGAAGAGGACTTTCCACTGCTATTAAAGAGCTTAAAATATTCTTCAACCACTACGAAACCTTGAGAAAAAAACCAGGCAACCGATACCAATGCAAGGAACAAAGAAAAATACATTCTTTCAAATCAAATCTAGTGAAACCTAATGTAAGTTACAAAGATGTTGCTACGCCCCATGTAAATCATCCAAGCAAAAGCACTTTGGAACCGAACCTTGGAAAACCTTGCACAAATAATCTACAAGATACTACTCATCATGTAAATCCTTCAACCGCTGCCAGAGATCCACATGAAGAACTCAAACTTTTAACGAAAATCCTCCTCAATCTTTTAAATGATCATAAAAACATTCTGCCGTAAAATCCACAAATCCCATCTACCTATGAAGCCTCTGTTATCTTCAGTCAAAGCAAGGTACTACTTACTCATTCTTTATATCTTAATTATCAATTTAACTATAAATCGGAAATCCCTGGTTGAAGTTAACGATTATATTAGGTATGATGTGTGCTTTCATTTTGCTAAATGTAACCTAAGGGTTAATATTCCAAAATCGAATGTAAACTTGTTTCGCCATTTATTCTTCTTAATAAGCTTCGCCATATTTAAACTCCTCATACTACTTTCAAACGATGTTCATCAAAACCCTGGACCTAATGTATTTGACAGTATTAAGCTGAAGTCAATCCTCCAAAACTTTAAAAGTAACATAAAAATAGCTTATTTGAATACCAGAAGTATTCCTGCTCACAAAAATGAGTTATTTGACATTTACAATTCGCTGGACAACAACACAATTTACGCTTTCACAGAAACATGGATTAACACTAACTCCCCTGAAAATTTGTTCAACTTTAACACGGAAAAGTTTACTCCTTTCCTCAAAAACAGATCTACTAGAGGTGGGGGTCTAATGCTGCTAATCCCAAAATTTATGAACGCAACCAGATGCGAATCTTTGGAAATCCACCATAACCTTTTTGAAAGCCTCTGGATAGAAATTAAGAAGACCAAAAACTGCAAAATATCCACTCTGATAAACCTGTGTTACAACCCTAACAAAAAATACACCAAAGACTTTATCGAAGTCAAGACAACAGAATTGCAGGATGCTATTTTATTAGACAAGGAAGTAATACTGCTTGGTGACTTTAACATCAACTACCTTTCTCATCATGAGTCATCCCACATTAATGGTTTATGTGATGAATTTCACCTAGACATTGTAAATAATGAAACTCCCACTAGAGATAGATCACTAATTGATTATTGCATTACAAACTCGGCTTCCACTACTTACTCTTCCTTCGTCTTCAATTCTTTTTCAGACCATAATCTCTGCTTGTATGTTACAAATATACCTTGTCAACTTAATAAACGAAAAAGAGTGTTTTCACGTAGTTTCGAAAAATTTAAAGATAAGGTCTTCACTAACCTACTACTAAATATTCCATGGGACTACATTTATACGCTAAATAGCGCTAATGACATGATCAGCTTCATCCTCAAACAGCTTAACATTTGCCTAAATAAAACAGCTCCATACAAAATTAAGTACATTAAAACTAACACCTATAATAAGGCACGCAGTGAGGAAATCAAGCGATTAGAAGTACAGAAGAAAACTGCGTGGGATATATTACATAAAAATAGGAATGAAGTTAACATAGTCGAATACAACAACGTAAAAAGGCAGCTCTCTACCGCAAAGAGAATTCACAGTGAACTTCAAACAAAGCATTTCTATGATAAGCTACACAATGCTAAGAATAAATGGCTATTCATCAATAAAGTGCTAAATAAAGGCAAGTGTCAATTAAGTAGTATCTTACGAATGAACATCGAAGGCAGGCCATGCTACAATGAAAAAACAATAGCTGAACACATGAACTCAGTTTTCAGAGACCTCGGAAGTTATAAGGGTATTAATAGACCATATAATTGTAAAATCAAACATTCAAACCAAACATTTAATTTTCAGTACATAAGTACAAAAGATCTATTATGTTCTGTGAAAAAGCTTGACCAGAACACTTCGTGTGGCAGCAGTGGTATTCCAATCTTCATTTTAAAAAAGTATATTCCATATTTCTCTGATCACCTGCTCTTTGCCCTAAATTATGCCATCCATACATCGTGTTTTCCGCATGTGCTAAAGAAAGTAGATATATCCCCAATTTATAAAAAAGGTGATCCCACTAATAGTGTAAATTACAGGCCAATTGCAATCACCAGCCCAATTGCAAAAATATTCGAGAAGATATTATGCTCACAGATCAATGAACACTTGAGAGAGAATAACATTTTGGCACCCTCAATTTGGCTTTCGTGAAAAACGAAGCACATTAGATGCTCTATTAACACTTACTGAAAGCACCCACAATGCCCTTAATAATAACATCTGTAGCAGTGTAGCGCTCTTAGATCTGAGCAAGGCTTTTGACAGCATTGACTTCAAGTTACTAGACGATAAACTAAGTTTGTACGGATTCTGTCATGATGCACGACAATTCTTGCAAAGCTTTCTACAGAATCGACAACAACGTGTCCGTATCAATAACACTTATTCTTCATATATCTGTACAAACAGAGGTGTCCCACAAGGCAGTGTCTTAGGCCCTGTACTTTTCAATTTATACATCAACGACATTAACAATTGCCTAACAGATGGGGAACTGATTCAGTATGCCGATGACATCTGTATAATAAACAGACACATAAGTCAAATAATAGCAACCAAGCAATTGCAGAATAACATACAGCATGTAACAAAATATCTTGAGGAGAACAAGTTAACAATGAACAAACAAAAGACGCAGTTTATCATTTTCTCCAGCAAGCAAACCCAAGAATTATCTAATAGAATGAGTCTAATAGTCTCCAAGGATACACCGCAGATACGTAACATGCCATCTGTATCATACTTGGGCGTGGAGATCGATAGATCCTTCAAATACAGTGGTTTCCTTGTCAACAAAGTGAGAAAAATGGCGAGCGGCATTCAATATCTAAAACAGCTAAAATTCATCACACAGAGTAAAGCTCTCATATATGCTTTTGTTATGAGTCAATATACATATGCAAGTGTATTATTAAACAGTATAACATTGAATGAGCAAGAACGTATAAATAGAATGTTCAAATGGTGGATTCGAATAATGTTCAATAGTAATAAATATCAAACGGGCGAAATAATCAATGCCATGAATATGTTATCGCCTTCTTACCAGACAAAGTACGATGCGTTGGTATACATGTATAACTCGGTTGGTACTTTTTATCAACATATGAAATCTTGAAACCGACATAGGGAACCTTGAGATCGACATAGCAAATCGTTATGACAATATGAACAAAAAATTTAGCATGAATGAGGTATAAGTATCAATTATATCAAAAGAGACATCAAAATTTAGTTTTAGCAGTTGTTTATTAAGTTGTAATCTAGACTAAATGTTAAAATTTTATACTTGATTTCATAAAAAAAACTCAGATAAATATTTTAATATGAGAAAATTTTAAGTGACCCATCTAATGTTATTAATCTTCATACCTCGTTCATTCTAAATTTTTGTTCATATTGTCATAACGATTTGCTATGTCGATATCAAGGTTCCCTATGTCGATTTCAAGATTTCGTATGTTGATAAAAAGTACCAACCGTATAACTCTGTTAAATCAAATGGTGTTCTGAGTAAATACATGACATTTAACAACAGAGCAAAAGCATGCATAAACAACGAACAAATAAAGAGCAAATACTGAAAAAACTCTGTAACTTCAAAAACTTGCAGTGCATGGAACAAATTGCCACTGAATATAAGAAAATCGGAAAATGTAAAATCATTCAAGAAACTATTGAAACATAATTTACTTAAAAAACAATATGAATTTGGTTATTCCAAACGATTAAGTAGATGGCGAAACATTTAAACTGCGGGTTGTTTTATTCTTTTGTTTTACCTGTTTAGTATGCTGTGTTGATTTGTTTATATTTTTTGTTTTTGTATCCGTATTTATTATTATTTTAATTGTTTGTTAGCTTAGATCATGTGTATTTTGTATATTTGTAAATATGTATTTTGTAAATATGTAAATACTTATGTGCAATGTACACACTCGACTCTAAATAAAGCTAATTAAGAATATTTGTGGCTTTGTGGCATCAGCCTCTAAAGACGTTGATCATGAGAAATAATACCAAAAAATAATATCATTTGGCATGCAATGAGCAACATACTTTTAGTTTTTATTAATTAGCTGGCACTGGGAGTGATGTTTGCATAATCTCCAATGTTCTGATCGCAGAACATTAAAACTACACTTCAACTAAATTTTTCATCTTTTTCATTATTATTAATTGTCTGAAGAAGAATTAAATTTTATCAAAGAACTTTCATTTGTTCCTCTTCCAAAAATAGCTTAAGAATATATATATATATATATATATATGCAAAGTTTCTTACAAAAATTTGTTTGTTAAAATTTGTATTGTGTTCATAACAGTATACAATTTCGCAAAAGTCAATCATTTCTAAAGACATATTCATTCAAATATAGAAAATGAATCATTTTTAGGAATTTATTGACGTAAAAACTGATAATATTTTACAGTATAAAACGCATTTTGCGAACAATCATGTTTGTATAACAATATTGTTTTTAACTTCCATTGATTCTTGGGCAGTTGCACAGCAAGAGCACCAAAAGACAAGACAACAGTCTTCTAAGCCAGAACCATCAATCATTTTGTGGTCTCGCACCTAAACCAGCATGAATGTAACATAATAATAAGAATCAAATTTTAATATAAATTGCTAAACATATTTCTTGTTTGAATGAAGACCACCAATTTCTTCTGTTCTATCCTATATTTATTTTTGTGTTTTTTCAAAAGTTATACTGTGATAACATTAACATTAGTAAAACACAGTTAAGACTTGTCTCAGAAAAGCTTGTACTAACTACATACTGCTCAAATTTGTAAGTTATATGTGAAGTTCTTTATGCGCAATTTCTTTCCCAATGAACGTCAATCACATTTTTGCTTATTGAAAGTGTGTGATTTATAGTAATTTACATTGGGTTTTGAGAGCAAGTTGTTTAAATTATCTGCATTGTTATACTGGAATGCCCCGTGTTCTAGCAGTATTTAGTAGAAATTTACTATTAATTAATAAGGTTGTTCCTGGCATTTTGTTAGTTTTTCTTTGCAGTGGAAAATTTCTTAGCCTACAATATAATTGATGTTGCATGAACACATAGAATAAATTTATATAGTAATATTACAATAACAAACCCAAAATATAATTTAAAATAATTCCAGTTAACTGAGTAACACTTATAGATTTTGTATGCAATTTTGAGAATCATGTTTCTTAATACTTCGGAAAAAAGCTTCCACTAGAAGATTTCAGGTAAATATTTTGAATACATTGACGTTATAAATTAACTAAAATTAATTAGAGATGAAAATATTAAAATGAGAGAATTGTTGTGATGTTCTTGGAATATCTAGATATTTGTGGGAGGTGTGCGGGAATGGTGCCTGGTTCTGATCCCATATCTAGTAATTACTGCAGAGCTGGGACAGATACCAGGACCAAAATCAGAATTTGCGACCAGATACGGAGAGAACCTGAACTAAATGTTTAGGAACCAGTTACCTACATGTGTGTAATATTAAGAATTCTCACCTTAGTATATTATACATTTGGCTTTCCATTTTCTTAAAAATAATCCCTATTTTACTTGGCTATATTGAGTTACATCGTATATTTTTTTGTTATTAATTAAAAAAATTCTAACTGGATATTTGTTTTCAAAATTAAAGACGGTAACAACTATTGGGATCCAACAGGGACTGGAATGAAAATTAACTTTTCGGAAACAGGACCAAAGAAAAATTCTCCGACAGGACCAAAACCAAATGTAACTGGTCCGCACACCTCTAATATGATTTCTAAGTGCAAAGCATATTTGGGTAACACTGCATAGAATCTTACCTTAATACGAAGAAACGTCCTGAAGATAGTGTATGCAACAATTATCACCAAACAAACAATGGATAAAACACTTGCAATGATACTTGATCCAGCTACAATCGGCCAAATATCAATTACAAAATTCATTACATAAACTATTGTTAAAAGTATTACGCACAATATTCCAAGATTTTGATTGCCTATTTGCAATGATGTGTTGTAAATTGGTAAACACGGTAAAAGAAATGATAAAAGACATGTTGATATATCATCAAAGCAGTTGAAAATGCCATGACGCCACTGAGTTTCTAAAATATATCATTTAATAATAAGGAATTGCTTTGTTAATTTCAGTTTCACAAATACAAAAACAAGGAAATGTGGTGACACCCTGCTTAATACTTGCTTTGAAATTATTGAAACTACAATTTTGAAATTTCATCAAAAAACGAGTTTTTTCATGATAATTTCTTGTCTGTTTTAATTACAGTTTTTGTCACTACTACTCATAGAATGAATAAAACAAAATTTTGCTTGCAAAGACTTGAATTATTTTTTGTTCTACATCTACGCTGATTAAAACAGAATTTTTTAAAATATACTTAGCCAAATTTAACATTCGTGTTATTACCTACAGGTCATTCATATTAGCAAAAACGCATTAATAAACAAATAGATAAAAATGTTAATTCTCATGCAAAACCTAGATTTTTATCTGTTATAAAATATGCTAATATTTTGAGAATGAATGCAACTATTAAATTGTAAATTTAACGGGTAGTATGTTTTAGAAGTCTGGAGTAGTTTCCTTTGAATTTTGGTGTATATATAATACATGAGAATTTGATTACTAAGGACTTGTTAGGACCCCCAAATCTTTAAGCTACACAGGCTAACTTATCTACAATTTGATTGGGTCTACGTCAAACCTAGAAACAAGAATTTTATCAAGTGGTGGTATCAAAACAATTCTCACAAATTTTTCAAACTATTCACTCTTATCTTGGGTGACGCAAACCGGGCGTAGAAGTTATCAACATTATCTAAGCAAAAATAAAACATTATATTCCCCGGATTACCCAGTTGGATCATGCATAACCTATTTTGTAGGCAGAAACACCCCAAAGGAAAGCTGGCAAAAATGTTAGAAATGCGTTAATGTCTGGAGACTGGAGAAAATTAATTGGTTAAATTATTAAGTAGCTGACCTAACAGACAGCTTAGGTATGTAAAATAAGGTACAAAGAGCGTAATTGTAATCCCGTTTAGGTTTCTATAGGCTTACTCTATTCATTTAAACATACATAATAATTAGAACATTAGTATTTGTTCTGTAGTGACAACAGTAGGAAATAAATTATTTTTGAATCACTTAACTTGGATTGTAGCTAAATTTGCACGGATAACAAAGCCAGCAAACTATTATACTGGAATTAGAAGTGTTCTCAATTGCATAATTTTTAATCAGAAGGAAAAAACTGATCAGTGAAAAACAGTGTTACCCAGGTAAGAATATTTAAGTAACATTTAGAGAATTTTTAATTTAAACCAAAATAAATCTTTTTAGTTTAGAGTCAGTATACAGCCTGCAGAAAGCTTGATAACATATAATCTGCGTAGGTATAGGAATAAACAGACCCTGTACAATTTTATAACATAACTTCTATCATTGCAAGTAAAATTGGTAAAGTTTAGTGTTCCAAATCGTGATATATTTAAGTACTATATCATATTGTTGCTTGGATTTATTGTTTATTCTACTAATAAAATCATTTGGAAATGACTGGGCATTTGCAAAAACAAGCATCAATAATTCTATATTTTTGTACGAGCTTAAAGGCTGTTTACTGAAAAAATTTAAAAGACGTTATACGTAAATACAACACAAACAGTTTCTCTCCATTATTCTAGATGGTCTCTTCTTTCCACTGATGCTAATAATTTCAATATTATACAAATGCAATAAGCAACATGCTGTATTTTTAATAGTGATTTCAAAAATAGGTTTGTTTTCAGTGTGAACTAAATCAGAAAAGAAAAACAAAACTTCTTTTAAAATCAAGCCCTGTATTTGAAGATTTTCCAAATTTTTGCATGCTAGCCTGTTATTTAACATTAGCAAAACACTTACTTGCCATCACGTTAGGTGTGTCCTATGTTAATAAACAAAATATATTTGAAGCAATAATGTTGTATCAACAAGAATGTTTGTTTTTTACGCATAGATGCATGCAAATTGCTCCCACTAAGTAATTATGTAGATGCCAAGACTTGTAGTAAATTCAAAGATGTGAAGACTTAAATAACATTAACTACTACCTCATAAAAAATTTTTATCTAATTTCTTCTAATTCAGGTTGCTTGTTATTTACTTTCATTGAGACCAGCTGTAAAACAAGGCTTTTTATGTTTGATTATTAGGCTACAGTTAGGCTACGTGATTGGTCACAGGTGATCTATCATGTGTGTTAGTATCTCCAATGCCTAATGCTATGGTGTGATTATAATTGCAAGGCAGTCTCACCACTTACTGGTAGCGCGATTTTGTAAATAATCTTGCTGCCAATCACATTGTCTAACCGAAGCCTAGTGATAGGGAGTATTGATATCATTTGATTTTCTTCTAGTCTAATGTAGCTGTTTTTTAAATATATTTGAACGATTCATGTACCGCCTTAAGATTTCAGTGGGTTTACTAGCGTTATATATATACATACAGTACTGGCCAAAAGTTTGGGAACAGTAACCTGTCTAAAGCGTGTTTTATGCTATTTCCTGGAAACTTGGTAAAATTCCTGGAATTCTCAATTTTTTCTTAGAATTTGCAACGATTCATTTAGCCAATCAAATTAACACAACTTTAGATTTACACACAATTCATTTTCACTGAAAAAGCACTATCATTATAGTTTGAAATATGGTCCGTGGTAGTGAAATTTCACCAACAAAGCATGCTCAAATTCATATCTTGTACGAAGAGGGGTACAATTATCGCGCTATAGCTGTTGGAATGGGCCTGTCAGTACAAAGTGACAACCCCTCCGACTGACCGACACATTCACCGTTACGTTGTAAATCAACCATTCTCTTCATTTTCTGAAGTCAAAGCAAATCTAGTTGCGGTAGTGCAGAAAGTATCAACACGCACCATTAGGCGTCGATTGAATACTACCTTTGACCTTTAATTGTGCTAACCGGCAGCGAAACACCGATTGTTTTCAAAGAACATTCGAGACCGGTTGCACTTCTGCA
Source organism: Hofstenia miamia (assembly GCA_900660155.1). Classification (NCBI taxonomy): domain Eukaryota; kingdom Metazoa; phylum Xenacoelomorpha; order Acoela; family Hofsteniidae; genus Hofstenia; species Hofstenia miamia. The sequence continues at coordinate 681,556 of CABFPE010000421.1, read as the reverse complement.
GGCCATTCGAGACCGGTTGCACTTCTGCAGGCAATACCAACACTACACCCCTGAGATGTGGCATCAAGTAATGTTGAGAGACGAATCCAAGATTTGCCAGTTTACATCATACTGACCAAGAAACCAAGATTCAACACACGTTACACGCAACAAACTGTCCACTCAGCACCTTCTGTGATGATTTGGGGTGCTGGTCTGCATTTTGATACTCACAACGAGACAGTCACAGCCAAGGCCTCCCTCAAAATAATTCAGGAGAAAGTTCCTATGTTTATGCAGCCTTGCGGAACATCTGTACTACAACAAGATGGTGCTCCTTGCCACAGCGCCAAAGTTGTGAAACAGTGGATTGCATCACAAGACATTTGGCTGCTTGAGAACTGGCCGGGAAACTCCCCAGACCTCAACGTCATAGAAACTTGCTGGCATCACATCAAAAACTGTTTGAGGAAGCGCCAATACACATCACTCGACGATCTGAAGGAGCAAATTAAAGTGGTATGGTGCACAGAGATTACTGATGATTATTGTAGAAAGCTGGTCGAGTCAATATCAAATCGCATTGCTTCGTGTTTTGCCAATAATGGCGGACATACAAAATATTAGTGAGTTTTTCTGAATTAACTATTTACTTTCTACACAGT
>CABFPE010000421.1:625209-637708 GCA_900660155.1 Hofstenia miamia | reverse complement strand
GGTTTTATTTGAAAATTTTAGACGGAAAAGCCACAATCGAGTGTCAAAGATATTGCCAAATTATAGCTGAATTTATGCCTTATGCTTATGCTTTATATGATGATGGATGGATACTCCAGCAGGACGGAGCAACCCCGCACACATCAGCAAAGACAAAAAATTGGTTTTTTGAAAATAACATCCAGTTTTTGCAATGGCCACCAAGTTCTGATCTTTCTCCAATCGAAAACGTGTGGCCGATATTGAAAAATGACGTTGAGAAGAAAAATCCGAAAACTATATCCGATTTAAAAGAAAAAATCCAAGAAAGTCAACACATTTTGACATCTGAAATGAAGTCCAATTTAATGAAATCAGTTTCAGTTCGTTTGAATGAAGTTATTTCTTCAGGAGGAGAACAAATTAGACTTTGATTTTTACTTATAGTCCTTTAATGTATCTTTAAAATCTTACCTTTCTTGAGTTGTTACGTTCAGTAGTTCAAAAGTAATGCCTTTTTTTGCAGCCAACTATAAGAGTATTATTAACTAGTATTAACTAATTTGATCATGATAATGTTTTAGCTAGTTAAACTAAACTGCACAGTACCAAAAATAAAACAAATACTAAAAGCTTCATTAGTTTTTTATTGATAGAATAATTACAACAGCCTTCGATGTTTCAACTACTTGAATAAAATTTTTATCTAAGCTAACTGTCAAATCGCGCTCGAATGAGAGTAGCACCAAATTGTTAAGACATTTTCGATCGTAAAATGGTTTTGACATGTTTTATAAATGAAAATAGTCTGCCACATTGAAGGAAGTCTGCGGAATAAGAGAAATGACACCTCCAGTTCCTTATTAAATTTTCTTCTTTCTATAAAATGTCTAAATACTTCCAGTTCTGATGACCGAATAATAAAATCATACATGTTTTTCTATTAATTGGACATTCAAAAAGTTTATACTTTTGGGTAAACATGAACTTGCCAGTAGGTTGACTTGATTCTGTTCATTCACTTCATTGCGAATATGTGAAACTGTCTGCTGAAATAGTATTTTTAAGTCTCCAACATTGGTAGGATTATTTTCGTCGGTTGAATCGGTAAGTAGTGACGCCATCTACTTGTTTGAAATACAACGAGATCGAGGAGATTCTTGAGTGTCAAAGTCGCTAATTTTATAGTTTTCTGCTAAATCTAGTGCATGCTGGATAACTTTATCACAATTGAGGCTCTGCTGCAAATGATTTTTAAAACTTCAATTAAATCGATACATTATAACATTAACATTCGTAAGATCATGGCATTACATTAAATTAAAAGCAGAATCAATTCCAAAAATGCGTACCTTATTTTTGATGTGCCACGGATTTGCCTTATTTGTTTGTCTTAAAATAATAGCAATGCTTTTAGTTTACTATACAAAAAACATTAAAAACATTTCTGGAAATTGTATTCAAATAATAGTCCTTGTGAAAATTTAGTAAAATGAAATGATTTTCTTAAATTCTAAGAATTCCGCTAAGAAATTTTTTTATCCCTGCTTACAGTTCCAACACTTTAGCATATTTTTAGTCTATAATCATATTTTCAAAATCCTTTGCTGAAAGCTATGCTTAAATTATAATATGATAAATTATAATATCACTGGCAAATGCTCCCTGAAATATGATCTTAAGTCTAGCTTTTTTATTCTAGTTTACATAATTTATCATTTCAGTTCAATTCGAATGGCAATGAATTAGGTGTGAACTTAAATACAATAACTACATGTCTCAACTAACCGTAAGCATCCATTATTAAGGCGGACTAAGAAAATATGTTTCTCGTTGGCCGTGAGCATTAGTAAACTAGTGCTCATGTTCCACAGTTTTCGTCTAGCATTGATGAGCCCCTTTGCAATAGAAGGCTCATAAACACGTTCAACCAGGGCTGCGTGTTGTGCACATGACACAGCTTGTCTGATTTACTGCTACGAACTGTTTAAGCCGCTAAAATAGTCTAATATTATACCCACTCCCAAATTTCTAATGCGTATATGAAAATGTAATAGAGTACACTAGTGCTAGTAGCAAAGTAAAGTACATAATGCTATTTATAGTTCATACCAATTACAATGAAAACGCAAAACTTATCAATTGAAATTTTTTAATCAAATAATTTATTGAAGGTAACTTAATACATCTATAGTGTTGCTAATGGCTTAGTTGTTATAAAAGCCAATTATATTATATAGATAGTATAAAAAATTATAAAAAATTAAACTTATTAAATTAAGTGAATTATATTTTTTGGAGGTACAAGGAGAAAGTTTGGGGTGCAGCACCCCCCGTGCCCATCGTAGCTACGCTCCTGGATTAAATATTTATAATATAGATTAGAAATAATTTAAAAAATTTAGATTTTTCAAATTTAATTTGAATTTAAGCCATTGGATTTAATATTTTTTTATAAAATACGGTACAAAATTATAGCTAAATTTTATATACAGCAATTGTAAGTGGGCTGTGCCTGCCCATTGGGATTTGCTGCTTTTTTTAATTCTGCTTAGAACTAGGCTGTACTTGGGTCGAAATCTTGAGCAAGTACACGAATTTGATTTAATTAATGGTACAATATGATGGTTGGTTTATGTCAACATTTCTTCATACAGCATTCCAAACAGGGGGCAGATTGAATCTGATAAATACTTGGTAAACAAGGAGGAGTGCAATGGCTTCAATTAAAGAGATTAATATCAATTAGTTCTTTAGATACTAATCTTTACATTCTGAAGAAAATTTATTTACATTTATTCTATCATATATAACTCAAATGTATACTCCGATTTTGAGAAGCTTTGCTCTAAAGGTTCTGCATTCTCAGCCTGAGTGAGATTTCTCTTATGCTGATTTAACTATGACCTCAAACTGGAGTTTGATTGGTTTAAAAAAGTTGGAAACGTTTTAACTTCTAAGATCAGATAGCAATGCAGATTTTTTTAATTTTTGCAATGACTGTATGTTAATCTTTTAAATCATTTGCAATATTTATTATATTCTTTTGGGCTTGGTCAGTTTCTTTTATTGGGCTTGGGTCCTCTTGATCTCAATTTGGACTTGGGCTGGGCCTGGGTCGGGGCTGATTTTAGGTGGAAATTTTCAGCCGATTGTAAATCTGAGTTAAAGTATTTATCGAGATGATTATATGAAGGTACTACAAAGACAACTATACAAAATATAATAAATCTACAACTTCATCTAAATATTTTTGACGAGCACCGTAAAATGAGATGCATTTTTTTACGTTTCCTACAACAGAAAATAATTATCCAAATAAATATTTTGAATTCAAATATTGGCATTGCCATTCTAATGTAGTCGGTGAATTTGCCAGAAAGAGCATGACGATTTGTTTCTATTCTCGGTAGCAGAAGTTGACTAATTGTGATGCTATGCTTTGTGATCAATTTTGCCACCGTTTGTAAAAATGTGAAAATATACTATTTTTTGCTAAATACGTTAATTATATCTCGCATTTACTTAAAACTAATTGGGGCGCCGAAATTGACAACTTGGTTGGGGCACCTGTATACCAGAGTGTAGACACATTTGAAATCGAATTGAAATATTAGTAAAATCAATTTCATAATAGCGACAGGCAAAAAATATTGGAAGTTTACATTTTTGATATCTTAAACCCCTTTCTGCTGGGACGGAGGTGGATCTATTAAGTGGAGTCGACTGTAATTGAAAATCATTGCAACAAGCGACCTATAATTTTTTTATAATGCTTTAGGGTTTTCACAATTTGTGAAACCGGTCACAACGTTTTATCTAGTGAGATTGCTAATATTATTTACACATTATATGTAATATCATTTCCTTCCTTAAACTTTCTAATACCCGTAGCTGTCATTCACATGTATACTGATAATGAAAAAGTCTGTATATCAAAAAACTGCACATTAAAAAACTTTAAACAACTACTAATCAAGATTAATACAGACATTTTAAAAGAAACAAGAATCATCTCTTTACAAGAAATGACATGCAGAGCAATTTGAATAGTTATCTTGTGATCACTGCAAATGCTTTTTTTACAATTATCCCATGTGACCCTCGTTGACTTCTGACAGCCTTTTTCTTGGCATTTGGAGGGCTTATAAGAAGAACGATTTGAGGAAGTGGATGTTGAAGTTTGCGGCAGTTGCACCGTAAGTTCAAAATGAGCGAAGCTGTTCTTTGTCTGAGCAAAGATTTTTGGGGTTTGATGCTGATGAATCATATTTTCATGTGCTAACTGCTTCGACAAAGTCTTCATAAAAGTCTTCTTTTCTATGATTGGTGCACAGTAGGAGAAAAGCAGAAACACATTGTTAACAGAGACATCAACCATATTGAAAACCATAAGAACTGTGTATCTGTTGGCCTTCATTTTTGTGGTGAAGCCTTTAATTCTGGAGTCCATGACAGACTTGTCAACGAGCCGAGCTTCTAACGAGCCCAGCCGAGCCGAGCCGAGCTTGAGCACAGTATTTGTTATACAACGAGCCCAAAACGTTTAGGCAAAGCAAGTTTATAGTTATGTTTGTTAATTTGATTATGGAGGTTTTTCTTATTTTTGCAGTCAGTATGCCTTTCCTATAATCTTATTTAAAAAATGTTTATTAAATAATAGGAAGAGCTATGTAAGAAATTCCTTTAGCACAATATTTATAAAAAAATACCGAGCTAAAGCGAGCCTCATTCAAAGATTTAATGTGCGAGCCGAGCNGTGTATATATATATATATATATATATATATATATTATTTTTGCCCCAATAACAAATTTTGGTGACATTAACAAAACTAGTGGTGACAAATTAAAGAATCAATTAGGCAAAAATGGTACTTTTTGTTTCGTCTTTTTGTAACGAAAATTTACCAGAATGTTTCGTAATTTAGTTTCCATAAGTACCCAATTGATTTGTCGTTTAACTTTGAAGGGCAACCCATTATATCAATTAACATTGTGCTCAAAATTATGATAAAAACACGAATGCATAAAAATGTAATAAATTTAAATGTCAAACATGGGCCTGCTGTTCATGTACTGCAAAATAAAAATCTATATAACGATATTATCAGGAAGGAAAAGTATAGTTTAATAAAATTTAACGAAAACTGTATTGTAATCAGATCTGTTCATTCCTCCATGCATTACGCTAACTATATATACATGTATATATATATATATAGTGATTAAGCTAATTAAACATGATAATTATCTATGGAAAATCGCCTAGACGTTCCATGTGTAATCTGATCCATATACAGACTTATGCAATGTAATTCCAACACAATCATATTATCCAACTAATATGAATTTTACTCTATACTTAAAAAATATTGCAAAATTACTTACATTTTCGGTTTCCAAATGCTGATCAATTAAGAATACATAATCATATCTTGCAAATGTATACAAATATAAATTTAAATCTTGCAAAATAAAAGTTGAAACTTATATCTAGTTTATCATTGTAAGCAATGGTTTATCCCCGTCTGGAATTAGAATCATCCATGAATGAAACGTTGTTGCAAGAAGCACTTCTCTTTCAAATGCTCTTGGTGCAAATTTGTAAATTAATAATAAATTCATGGTATGATTGCTAACTATAATATAGTTGGCCAGGATGGTATCTAAAATATGCAACTTCACTATTAAAAAAAATGTAATTTACCTTTACCCAAATTTTTTCTGTTTGTTGTTTTATGCTGAGCCATTTACCGTCTTCTCCAGAATTATTATACTTCTAAATCAATTCAAAATTAAGATTTAATTGAAAGTTCTAGATTATAGAATTATGCAGTAATATACATGTGCATATAAAAAATGTATATCTAATTGATCAGCATTTCTTGCTAGTGAAGCGAGTACAGCTGTGTCGTTGAAACTAAACAAATCATAATCTTTTAGAAATTTATCAGCATTGGTTAATTGCGTACTAGAAGTAGAGTGAATCAAAATTCTGCATGCTACGTGGAGGACAACCACATACTCTGAAGATCTTTTTTATTACTCCACAGAATAAAACCGGAGCAAGATAATAAACAGATATATTAGAGCAAGTCAAATAATTAAGGTTTAAACTAAAGGAATTCTACGTTGCCATAAATCGATCTACATGCATATAATTTTTATATACTGTTAGTCGAATTACCATGGGTTCACTGCTTATGAGAAAAGTGTGGGATGGACGCAAATGTTGTTTTTTGCAAAATGACTGTAATCACGGACTGGAGATTTGCAGTAATTTGAACTAAGGCAAAAACGCACTTCGCCGCATGCTAGAATTTGATGTAGCAAGTCGCTTTAAGTAACTAAATATAGAATTTAACACGTATCTAGGTTTTTGAAATATTTGTGTATTTGATAATGGTTAAAGCTACATTCAAATAAAATTAGGCAATTTATGATAAACAATCATTTTTCTACATTTCAAAATCAATTGCGTGAATTGCACTAGCACAAGTATAGATCTAAAGATTTTTTGCAAATGGAGTATTTGTTTCGAAGCGAATGTAATAATTGTCGGGCCACAAAAGTGAAAGGACTTTGAGATATTCTGTATTTTAAAGATTTGGATAAAATTTAAAGCAATATCCTACTTCCTTCTTATGTTTTTTGTAGTGCAAGTCACCAGACCGTGATTAAAGCAATGTAAACTGGACAAATTGGTTGGGGTGCATGCGCAGTTGTAGTCAATGTTACTAGAGAATAGAAGGAAGCCATTAATTTCTCTATAATCACTAGCATATCCTAGATCTATGAAATAACAAAAAACAACATATTTTTTATGCAAGGAAATGCGCAATTACACCTTGCTTTTCAGCATCTGGTTGGGGTAAATCGGTACAATTTGAGGCGAATCAGTTAAATACGTGTAACTCATCAAAAAAGTATAAAACTGAACCAAAAATATATTCTTGAGAAAATATTATAACACTATAAAGTCCAGTCAATCAAAGGGGAGGCAACCCAAATTGAACAGAATAATTATTGTTATTAATTATTTTTATTAATACAATCTAGACTTAGACCAACATGTTAAATGCGGACAACGAATTGTAAAATATATGTCCAAAAGAAAGAAGTCAAGAATAAAATAATATAATTTTGATTCAATGTGCTTCAAAAAAGCTGTAATCACAAATTCTATTGATGCTTCATAAAAATTGAAGTATTCATCAAATTTCTCATATTACCACTAATGATTCACTAAAAGATAACTAGGCAACCTAGACTTTGAAGTGTGACAATGTACCATGTCATATTTTGTGCAGATCCACTGAACTTTTTCTTTGGTCAAAAGTTGCCATACTTTGCTACTTATTCCCTATTTAAAAGGAAAGTGTGCTGCTTAGCAATTATTCTAGAAAATATGTTTCTTCTAAATTGCAAGAAGTAAAATATTATAGAAAAGCCTTTCCATAGTTTGCACATTATGCATCCTTCTTAATAACACAAACTATTTGGAACCTATTTGTTTAGTTCCATATAGAGAACTTCTAATTTTCAATATAAATGTTGTGCAAACCTTATAGTCCGTTACTACTATCAGCCTGTGTTAACTCTAACACAAGAAGTTCATGAGATGTATGCTTTTAATTCTTCAGCTTACAAAATTTTTGACTACATAATGGACAATCCAATCAAGTGGCCTCAAAAATTGAACACCACAGTGTTGTAGAAATTAATACACTCAATATTATATTTTATTTTTCTACTATTTACTATAATATGCTATTCTTAGTGAGACTAAGAAGATGGAATACTCCGTTTTTTGACTGCGGTGTACCAGAAATATTGTGCTTAGCTGCATTTTTGCCAGTTATTCAATTGATGATGATATCTATGAAATTTAGAAACCCTTTATTGGGCGTATCAATTGTATTTTTGTTGATTGTAGTAATTGGATGTATGGTCACGTCTGCTGTTTCATTAAATAAATTCAAAAAGGAAGCAAAATATAAGTACATTGCTACGGCCCGTTCAATTACTATGTTCACATCCATGATAGCCTGGTTACTTCTCAGAGCAGGTCTTAGAATAAAGGTGAAAAATTCCTTAATGAATTGACTCCTTATTTATTTTCGAACTTTACGTAAATATGCAAATTACAGCGGTGTGCAAAAATTCTCAGACACCCTACTTAAACAAATTGTTTTTACAGTGATGATCACTATAGTTTTGATTTTTTGCAATTGGTTTAATTTTAGCATTGTGACTTCAAATTTCTCCTCAATTTTTATACACATGAAATTTAATTTTCACCCAATAACCCTGTAAAGGCCACCTCCTAAAACTATGTTAGTAAATATGCATGGCATGTAAAATATTACACCAAAATCGCATTCAGCATGAAAAACTTAGTATATTCACAATTTTTTGTAAGAATTTATTCAGAAGTTTATGGTAATCAAATCTGGTGCAAATCCCATTACAATGTTCAAATTTTGCAATTCAATTAGCAATGTAATGAGATTTGTACAAGATTTGAGGACCAATATTTCACAAGACTACAATGTTCTTAAGATGTGTCCTCAGATGTCATACTTTTTAATTGCATTCCTCACACTTAAATCTGTATTTGTCACTCTTGATTAATGATAAATTTATATAATCCTCGATGCCAGAAGTTTATTCTTCATATTTCTTTGGTGTGTTAATGTTTCGATTGGGTTCAGACATTCTTCGAATCAACGCGATCTAAGCTTAATAATTGTGTCTAGAATTACGATAATTTTTTTGATATTTTAAAATTTATTATTTTTATTGCAGTGAACAGTATTTGCAATAGTTTGTGCCAATATTTTCAAATTTGGTTGCATATTTTTGCACTTTCCAGGCTGCAATGAAAAAAGCAGCACTAATCATGCGTAGTGTTGTAGTTGACCTTGAAAAAATAATTATTTATTGATTATATAAAGCAGTATAAATACAAATGGAAATGTTCAACTTTGTAGATTCGTTTACATTGATTAAGCATTCATTATTATTCAATTTTTACACATAAGGGCATAAAGGACATTTCGTTTCCACTTCTTCAATTCAAGCATGAGTTGAATGTCGGTGTTGTTTCCAATGCAATGTTTATCAAAAAAAAATTTCGTCTTCTCATCATCAAACAAAATCTTAACATTATTGAGCTGTACATTTGCTACACATAAGGGCATAAAGAACATTTCGTTTCCACTTCTTCAATTCAAGCATGAGTTGAATGTCGGTGTTGTTTCCAATGCAATGTTTATCAAAAAAAAATATCGTCTCAGAAACGTATTATTTGTGTAGGTTTCATTTGCAATTCGAACGGTTTTTCCAAAATATTGCATACCAAAGGCGCACGTGTTATTGGAAAAATTATTGTTAGCTACTAAAATTTCCAGGTCAAGATTTCCGTTCTCACGTATGTACCAAATGGAATTTGCTACATTTGAAGTGAATGTATTATTTATAATTTTAAGAACACCTCTGTCTGGTAGTAAGTCGAAAAGGCTGTATTTGAGTACAATATTTTTACTAATTACATTTCTTTCAAATGTGATGAGATATTTACTGTGCAAAAATCCAGTGGAGAAGTATAAGTCGATTATGCCTTTTCTTAGATGATTTTCTCTAAATACATTATTTCTAAGCACTAACTCGATACTTGTTGTGGTTTTTAAATAAAACAGCGATTCGAAATTTTTCAAATCTTTGAATGAAGATTGTAGTACTACAATCTTGATTCTTTCGGTTATCATACGAAAAATACTTTCATGCTGAAAGCCAATTTCTCCTTCAAAGTGACTATTCATAATATGCATTTCAAATCCTTGGAGTGAATCATATGAAACAAATTCTTTTCTCAACCCAACTCCACTAATGTTCCTAAGAAGTATATTATCATGCTTAATTGTAGGAAAATCACCGTTCACGACTAGATTTTCCAAAATCAGCCTTTTGCCTTTTGCAATTTCAGGAAGTTTATCGTTTTGTCCAAGATTTGCATTTTTGCCAAGACCATATACATTTACAAAATTTCTTTTAGTGTTGCAAAATACTTTTTCATTAATCATGCATACCTTGGATCTACTGACCATATCTTGGGAACACTTTTCTATCTGTAAAGCCAAAGATGTTGAAAAGAATATAAAAATTATAGCAAACATCATCATGGGAAGAAATTTGATAAATTTGTTGTTAATGTGAAATATTTATATTTTTTGATATCCGATCAAGAAACTCAATTTGTTTTACAGTGATAAGCAGTGACATTTGACTTCCTTCTCAAATTTATATATATATATATATATATATATATAATACAGAAACTAATAATGTTTCTTATTTACGCATGACTAAATATACAATAGCAATTAAATCATTAAATTTGGCATAGAGCATATGAGGAAGCTTTTTAAAAGACATAATTAAAAATTTGAACAATTTTAGCATTTATTCATGAATCTTAAATTTGCAACATCAAAATTATCTGAAACTTTAAATATTTATTACATTAATTGATGACATTTTATTAGAATGAGAAAACGTTTTCAAGATATCTAATGGAATGTCAGTTATATGTGAAATAAAAACGCAGTGAAATCTTGAATCAGTTTTAATTGGTTACTATTTTCCCTAATGGGAATCAATTCGGTTCAAGTAATAATAAGGGAAAATTATTTAATTGCAGTGTTTTTGAGATTATCTAGATCAGTATATTAGTAAAGAATATAATCTCAAATGCTTGCATTTTATTGTCAAGTAAAAATAACTCCAAATTCAACCTTTGTCAAGAAAACTTTGTTTCATCGCTGTCTGCTGCTACTATATATATATATATATATATATATATTGTAACATAATCTCATGTGTGGTCAAGTTGAGAGAAGGAGTGGAAAGAACTAAGACTCAAGTAATATAACGATTAATTGTACACACATGATTATTATTAATTAGATTATTTGTAAAATTATAATAAGTAGTATTTTGATATTAATTCGCTTGGCAGTCTTTTTGGCAAATAATAAAAGACCGAAACGCAAACAACATCGATTAAACAGGTACTTGCCAAGTGTTTGATTGTTTGCTATTACTAAGTATAAAAATGGTGCAATTGATTTATTTGGTGATGAATGAAATTCACTGGATTTACTTCTTTATCTTGTCAGGTTAATTTATTAAATTCAATGGAAAGCTAAACTGTAGAAGCACTAGAGTAATCCTGACGGTGGTCTCCAACTGCATTTAAAGGAAGTCTGGAACGGCCTGCACACAACAGCCATTCAAAAGGCTGTGCAGCTGGTAGTCGTTGTTTACTTGATGTGCTTTTAGGTTGGGTGTAAGAATAGGGAGTTTTATTTGTTATAGCTTTCCTATCGTTCATTGTTCACCAGTTATTGTTATTTTTGTTAGGTTAACACATTCACAACAAAGGCAATGTTTTATTTAGATCATTTTTCTTGGTTATCCAATCGATTGCCTGTTAGTAAATTATCTGACTTTCGACCTACTTACGAATTAGATTTATTGCTGACTGCATTGATTGTTCACATATATCAAGGGCTAACACATATGGAGAAATTGAGAACATCCTTTTTGTAAATGTTGTAGCCATCTAACGGATCAATTTGAAAATTTATATTACCAGCAAAATTAAAATTTATAATTTATGCTGACAGAAAATGCTTTGTAGGAATTAATTATAGCATTCTCTTATCTAATGCCAGCAAAGCTGTTACCATAAATATTTAGAGCGTTGCAAAATGAATCAATAACAACCTATAAAGGCTTTTATGTGCATTTTCTAAATAGTGGATATAGTTATTCGACATGTACGTATAAAACAAACAAAACCGTTAATCCTATTTAAAACATTTCAACTACTAGATGAACTTGTTGAATGCATTTAGAACAATTTTGTATACTGTAAACTATCTTGCTTTATTTGATATTGCATGAAAATTACATTAAGACCAAACACTGGAAATAAATAATTTTATTGAAATAATTTTAATAAATATTGAAATAATTTATTTTACCAACAGAAAATAAAAATAATTTATTTTTGGGAAAAAATAATTTCAAAATAATTGTGCTTTTCTGTCACTTTTGCCTGCCTGGGAATTTGGCATTTTTATCGCTGAGGCACAATTTATTTGTTTACAGACAAGGCTCGTTGCTAGCTCTCACGTTATTCAGTGCATTAGTGGTCAACCTGCGGCGGCTGTGCAAACTGTGTCATCAGCGTTGCAAACAACCAACCAATCAGGCGCAACTAGAAATATTCAGTTCTGTATTGCGTATAGCATTGTGACGACTTACAATTTGAGTGCGTCTCTTTTTGGAGAAAATGAAATTTCTGTTGTTCCTGATCAGCCAAACTCGCTTAACTTTGCTGAAGTTGCTTTGAAAAAAAAGAAAGTCTCCGCTTCATGTCTTTTAAGTTGGGTGCCGCCAACTTCCAACCTGGCCGAGCCTCTGTTCAGTTCAGCTAAGCAAGTCATGAG
>CABFPE010000421.1:605012-615482 GCA_900660155.1 Hofstenia miamia | reverse complement strand
TATATATATATATATATATCAATATCTCATTGGGAACTTTCTTGAAAAAAAATTATGCATTCTTACCTGTTTGGGTTATCTCTGAAAGAATGCATATATATTACAACGCTATCGTATCAAACATGCTAAATACTTTTGACCTATTGTAATGTTCTACGCCCTTTAATATTGCAGACCAAGGCAGTCGAGGGGGTAGTGATGTAAAACAGATTACTATTAACAATTTTTACAATAATTACTATAACTCAATGATAGATTCAATCTTAGAGTACTTTTCAGGAACCATATCGTTTATAAAAATGGTTTATAGAATAGGTGGGGGATTAGTGCGCCCCCAATTATTGTAGATTCCAAAATTATTGAATCATTTCTTTTTAATAAGATTTAATTAGTATTTTCACTGTACGATTTCAAATTTGTAAGTAGTTATAATTGCCTGACTACTATATCCCAGGAAACAACCATTATTGGTCCAACAATTGCTCACTGCTGGCATCTCTGGCCAACAATGGCCACTCATTTGCCATTCATTTGCCAAACATAACCAACGAAACAAAAAGTTTTAAAAATCCTTAAATTCCACAATTTTACAGAGAAATTATTATATTATTGTATATAACATAAGCATTATATTAAAGTTTGATTTCAATTTTCAAAAAATATTATTTATCAGTTTCTCAGAGCCATTCATGGCCCGACAATGGCCCATTAATGGCATTGCTAGATCAATCTGCCATCTAGCGAACAAATATAAATTTATTAGTTTACAATTATGATTGATCAAATGTAATTTTCATAACAAATGAATTTACTTAACCTTTCGTATTTGATAGCACAAATTAGTATGCCAGCTCTTGTTTTTATGAGCTTTTATAATGAATTCAATTGTTTGTAGCAAGGTGTTCCATTTTAAGTATAATATGCTATACACAGTTTCAACCAGAGATGGAATCGGATCCAACATTTTAGGATCCGATCCGGATCCAACACTTCATGATCCGGATTCGATCCGATCAGAACTTTAGTTTTCGGTCAGAATATAGATAAGTATTTTAACAATAAATAAACATGAACTTAAAATAATTCCATCTCTGGTTTCAAATGTATCCTTAACCAGTCGCGTACCGAGGTATTTCTAAAAGGGGGAGGCCCCAATTCTTATCAGAGACATATAGGCCTAGGTAGTTTTTTCACCCTCTTAGCATAATGCCGCGCTCGCATGTGCATAAATGATAAATAAACCAAAAAGACAGACGGAATTAATAAGAATACATGAAATACTACTTTTTTGCACTTTATGTCAAACAAAAAGACTGTTCATCAAAAGTATCGATCAGATCGTATGAGAATGAGTTTAAATTGGCCTGACCAAAGAGGGGCAGGCACAACCCCCCTAAATACGCCCCTGTCCTTAACTCAATCGAATTATAACAAGTTGCAAATTACAAATCATAATATAACATTGGCTATAATCATTAAACTACTGGTGGGAAACCTGCAATATTTGTGACCACTGATGCCATCAGTGGCCCATTGGTGGACCATTAGCGGCATCAGTAGCAACCTTAGTAATCAATTATCAATGAACAGATGCTTGCAAATAAAAGTCACTTCATTCTTTTGATTCCTAGTTCCTTTTAATATAATAAAAGGAAATGCGAAAAGATATTTTGAAATTTGTAATTTGTAGAAAATTATGCTATACCTGCTTAACGTATTTTAAAAATAATTTATTCATAAATATTTGGGGACTTTGAAATTAATAGTTATATAAAAAAGCTACACTTGAACAGAAGAGATTTTTCACGACTTAAGATAGTATTATTTTAAAATTGCACTTAATTTTAAAATTAAAAATTTTTGTTAAATTTGGCAGATTTTTATGCTTATTGTTATCATTTATAAATAAAACATTCTTACAAACTTCTAACAAATGTAAGTATTGAATATGCGTGACAGAATCTCAAAGGTATCCTTCTGTACTTTGTTGGCCTTGTATTGGTTTAAACAGCAATGTTTGAATTGCTTAACAATTTGAAATTATTGTTCTCTATCTAAAAGTTTATGCTATAGTATTAAAAACCAATGGCCCAGTAATGGATGATGGTTGGCAAACATTGTTGGGCCAGCAGTCCTTTACCACCAATGGCCAATAATAATGGCCCATTCATGGACCAATAATGGAATGTTTCCTGGGATTTCAAATGCAAATTTCATTACTGAATCAACAAAAAGTTTTGAGTACTTAAATAGCTGTGAAGTTCAAACTTTGTTTGGTAGATTAAATCTCATTTGTAGAAAATATTAATTTTGTGCAAGCTAGAAGCAACATAGGGTCAAGTAAAAAGGCGTAGCATTCTCCAAAAATTTCTCACACTAATACTTCTTTGATTATCATGAATATTTTTACTAAATTTAAAGGCACTTAATATTTAAATTCTTAGAAAATATCTTGTTTTATGTTAAGGATAAATGTACACTTCTGTACATTAGTGAAAATTTATTGTTTTGTTGAAAATTCTCGAAATAACTCATCGTTATAAATTCATTATTTGCAGTTGATATTACGATTATAAGTTTATGCTTATTTACATACTCTTTAAAATTCTCTAAAAATGCCAAAATAGTAAAATAGCCTATGTAATTAAAAATTGGAAAGTTTCTATGCTTTTAAAGTCTAAGCTATATCTACATCATTTCTCCCTGACTACCAAGAACCATTTTGAATGTTATTCAGACTTCTAGCTATAAATCATTCATATTTTATAATGGAAAAAATAATTTTTTTAAATAAAATGTAGTGTAAGAACTGAGGACATTGACTCAACCCTATTTGATCTAGAGGAAAATTATTACTTAAATTTTATGGAGCTTTCTTATCGAAGTTTGGTGACTTTTCATTTCTTTTATTGGAGGTTTTCTTTCTAAATATTTGCTCATTTTATGTATGGTATTTTCTTGAAATTTTTGCAAAAACCTCTTATTATTGTTAGTGAGGAAAAAGTAGGTAAAATAAGCAAGAAAATTATGATTGAAAAGATAGAAATGAATTTTAATGATTTGAAACATTTCCATCTGCTAAGACCAATATTTCTTTTTTAAATATCTCCCAAGAATGATAATATCACGTTTCTGAGTAATCTAACTTAATGGTGCTGTTATTAAGAATATTTGGGCAGTTTTTTTTAATATCATAATCTAAACCAGAGTTATCTAACAAGAAACCCATGTGAAATAAGGATAAGGGCATCAATTAAGTGAACAAGAATCACTAGATGAAGCTTCTCTATTTGAATATTGGCACTATCAAAGTTCCCATATCAGTGGTTTTTTTTTCCAATTCAGTTTGATTTACTATGGTCTTAGCAACACTCAACAGCAGCAGGCAGATTACAATCTAATTTTGAGGGGGTAGAGTCAGGGTTTTTTGGGGGTACAATGCAATTATTATTCCCCATTGCTACCACCCTGATCAATCATTTATAAACAAATGCTATTTCGGCCAATGTAAAAGATGAATGTCATTGTCAAAATCCATGAACAATGGCTTAGTGTGTAGGAGAACACAACAATTTTAGGAACTTGATTAGATAAGTTTCCAATTGATATAACATTTGTCCAACAAGCATGTGAAGATATTTTTAATTGTTTAGATCAGTTTCATCAATAATGAAAAACTAATTTTCATTCAAACACAGTTTCTTGCTTGATTCTGATCTTTTCATATTCAGCCAAGACATGAAACTAATGACATTGACTGTTCTAAATCTTTGAAAATATTAATTAGAGAATGATTTTGTATTTTATTGAGAGGAATGTCACTTGCTACAAATTTTTATTTATTTTATTTCTGAATAACCCTTAACAGTATTGAGATATTTTTTAGCATTTACGTATTTTTGTCTGCCTCCATGAAAAATTTCTGCTCTGATTTCATAATAAAATTGCGTAAATTGCAATGTAAATCCTTTGTTGCAGTGGTGAAAAAGTCTCTAATAATTTCATAAATATTTTTTTCACATTTGATTAAGATAAACAATGCAACTTTTTGCATTATTTTGCCAAAGATTAAACATTTTCAGATTTTGTCATGAAATGAAGCATTAACATCTATATTTCAAAGTAATACCACCATTATATCAATGAAAACGAAATAAAATATGCAATTTCATCGTTTTGTATCAATGGTTTGACAAAAAGTCACTGAAAAAATAGTGATTTTCACAAACTACTTTTTTATTTCAAATGATCATATTTTCAGAAACAATAGGAATATTTTCATAAAATCTAGAAAGATTATGCACAGGGACATGTCTTACACAATACCAGAAAAATTTTTCTGTTGTATATAGTAAGGACACAGACTTGAGAATATCATAAAAATATTGATATTTTTGCTGATTATGATAATTTTGGTTTTTCAACATATTTCAGATTATTTTTTTGAAAATTTCTATTGTACATGCATAAGGTACATAAAGCATATAAGAATATAAAGTTTTGATGAATAAATCTTTTTTAAATAATGAGATACTTTTCACTTCTCATTCAAAAGTACAATATTGCCTCCATAACCATAGCAAAAGATCAAGGATATTTGAAATTGAATGTTATTTTTTAATTGCGTTCACAACTAGCAAAATGTGACTAGGCAAAAAATTTTTCAAGGCCCACCTCCCCTTAAGTGGGAAGTAATGCTAATTGACATAATAAAAAATAACTTGTTTAATGCTGTAGCTAACTACAAGAGATGACATAGGAAATTGTGCAGCATGACTTGTATTTACCATTAGTTGTTTAGCAATTTCAGAATTTTAGTAAACAATTGAAGGAAAATGATAGTGGAATTTAAAATTATGATGTGGTTATCCTATAATTTGCAAAATTATGTAATATCAATTTATATACCCATAAGTAAATATCAAATTTTGCCCCTACTTAACATTTATTAACAAAAGGAGTGAACAGTTCAAATATAACACTTTTGATTTTTGATATTTGGATGTAAAATGTGCTTGGAAGCATCATTGAAAAAAAATACTATGCAAAAATGCCCCCCACCCCGTTTTGTTTTTGATAAGTTATGCTAATGTCATGAAGTTTGGCACAAACTTATAATATTTGGGTAAATTTAAAATTTTTTTTGTATTCAAAACACAAATAATAAGGTCTAGTAATAACTAATGCTGATGTCAGCATTTTTTGTAGCCAATGCAGTTTTTATATTTCTATATTAAAATAAATGTCAATCACCATTGACAAAATAGTCATAATTTTTTAACAAAAAAGGCTTTCACCCTAAAAATTTCGCAGTATGTGTAAAACTAAATTTAATGCAGTGAAAAGTTCAGCCAACCTTTCAAATTTGATTTAAAAAAGTTAATAAAAATTCACATGGTGGGGTAAATTTTCCCTCGCCCTTGTAAAGATAGAGTTAAGTGCTTTTGTATTTGAAGATGGAACTTTGTTTCTGAAAAATGATGAAGTCTCTGTTGAAGTAAATGTTGGAATTATTTTTGTTTTATAATTAAGTAATTTTCTATTGATGCTTTGATTTGCTTTAGGTATTTTCTCGTTCTTCATTATATAGTGAGCTCCAATATATCTTTGTTAAGTTCACTTGTTTTGTTGTTGTGTATTATATTTCAATGTTTGGTCTAATTATTTTTTTATGAACTGCTAAAGATAGCCATTATCTGAAAGTACTGAAAAAAGCATGTCATTTGATTCTGTAAGGTTTATGTAGTAGATGATGTTGTAAATATTCGAATGATTGATGTTTTAATAGAAGTGTAATTTTATAAGTTTTTATGAAGCATCGCATAAGGTGTATTTTTCGTGTATTGGTCGATTTAATATGCCATTTTGATTCAACTCTGTCATTCGCTCTTAGTAGCTCTGAATCATGAAATATTTGTTTATTATTCTTTTAAGTTTCATATGTAAATTATTTTATCGAGCTTAAATGCTTTTTCGTAAATTGTAGAAATTCATCGAGGTCATTAGTGTTTTTGGAAAAGGTGAACTCATTGGCATAACATTAATTTTTTGATATATGTTCTTGTTAAATATAAATAGTGTATTTTTATACATGCCAATTTTAGTAGTGATTGAAGAGAGTAGATGTAGTAGTTGTGATTTTTCAGTTGGTATGATTTTGATTATATGTTCAATGGTTTCTTCAAAAGGAATGTTGGTAAATATTGATTTTGTGTTAAAGCGTGCCACAATTACTTTGTCATAATTGAATGACTTCGTTGATATACATATATATATATATATATAGGAATACCAGAACCGAACAAATCAACTGTCTTATTTTTGTTGGTTAGAATAAGGACATGTACGAACGATATATATATATATATATAATATATATATATATATATATATATATATAGGAATACCAGAACCGAACAAATCAACTGTCTTATTTTTGTTGGTTAGAATAAGGACATGTACGAACGCTATATATCATCATGTAAAACTTTTTTGTTCACTTGAGCGCGTAAAATGGAACAACCAAGAATCACTATCATTGCATTTAAATTTAATAAGCAATTTCATTGATTGTTAATGCAGTAAGAAACTTTGACGCTTATTGGAAATTGATTAATTAACTTTGAAAATAAAAAATATTGAATTATCATTTGTTTTTCGTGTGGAAACATTTTTATCCTTTCTATCATTTTTAAATACATCAGTTGAGAATATTTGCAGCACCTTACTCATTAATGTCAAACAATAGAGTTTATACAATAAATATGCGGTTTTGGAAAAAACCATATTTGCTTCAAAAATTTTTGTCCCTACTGTATATTTGTAAATAGCGTTTTCCACTCATAAATGTACTAAGATTAGCATTGCATCAATATTTGAGAAAAATAAACAGTTAACTTCCTTCAAATAATCTATTCGATGTTTTTTATTAGTAATTCAACAAACTATGTTACTGAAACCAATGCATATAACACTGATTCACACAATTTCTTAATCATTTTGCACTCATACTCACAGCAAGGCTTAAGACACTATTGTACCAAAATGCATATTGTTTAAAAGAATGTTGTAACCACATTTCTGTCAAAGAATTTTCTCTTTCATAGAAGAGCATATTTATTATGTGCAAGGAATTATTGGCAATGATTTCTATGCAGTAGAGCAGAACAAAAAGATTTCAATTCGCTTTTATGTGACTAAGTCACTAACGCTATTTGTAAAAATTTAAATACTAAATAAGGAATTTCAGCTTTCAAAAAAAATACAAAAATCCATAATAAAGATTTTATTCATACGTTTGCCAATTTGATTGATGAGGCAAAAACTATGCAAAGAGTAAAGAAATTCGCTGAATAGCTGCAATTTGTGCCTCACAATTTTAATCTCTGATGTTCTGAGTGGAACTTTCCATTAGTAAAAATGAGTAACATCGATAATTACAATATCAAAAAATCTCTGGTTGCACATGTTAACTAGTGCGTCAATTACTTTGAAAGTACTTTACGAACGCAACTTGTAAGACATAAACCCACTTTCAAAGACAGCAGCAGCTTAATACGAACTTAATGGCAGTGTGCGACGGGAAAAAATCGTTGCTGCCCAGATAATTAGATATTGATTTAAGGAAATTGACGGGACAAGATATAATAGTTCCTTTCAATAATGCGTTTTCCTGTTAACACCAGCAGCATATAAACTGCAATTAGTGGCAATGTAATTCATTGCTCCTACAGCTTCCCGAATTCCGATATCCTAGTTGCACATTAATAACTGTCAATTTAATTGCATAATAATGTTATCGTCGATGGTCTTCTTTGAGCTGAGACAACCTCCTAATGTAACTCCAAAAAGATTGACTGTTGTTAAGCCATCAAATGCTGATGGTTTATTTTGACGATGCTATTCATTGCAAGATCGTTCTCTCAGATTAGAAAGTACCTCAAGAAAGATCCAAATACTATTCATTCTATTGCTGGGCTAATTAATCGAACCTAAAGGTGTGTTCTCACTATCGACTTTTATCATCAGATTTTAGTTGAAAATGCAATTTATCAGTAAAAGCAGAGTTGGAATAGCGTTCAGGCTATCAATTTCTTATCAGATGCTAAATTATCATCTTTTGATTGATAGTAAGAAAAATGGCAACATCTGTTTATTGATTGGTCTGTTTTGGAATGTAAACAATGTTTGCATATTTTAAAGTTGAAATATTTCAGCGACAATAATTTACGTTTTCGACGTCTGTTACCTACTTGAGAAGTAAGCAATTTTTTGTTTCAACTAGTTTTAGTACCGTTCCCACTATCGACTATTATTAGCTGATAAAAAAGCAGATAGTGTTCACACTATCGACTTTTATCACCGGTTTCTTGACAGAAGATAAAAGTCGATAGTGGGAACACACCTTAAATATGATATGTCATACTCAAATGAGAACAGATTTGTGAAACACATTCCGTAAGATATTGAAATACATAAGAGAAGTGGTCCAAAATTGACACTCTAAAATAGCGTGAATTAATCTAAGACCTACTATAAAGAAGGCCTTGATTAATCCCTTAGCAAGAGGGGAATTAGGCGTTCTGAGTACAACACTCAATGAAATAATCCACTAATCATTTCCAAAGTGTGTTGAATAATTGTATTTGAGGTGAAACAAGCACCTAATTTGTATCTAGTTAGCGCCTTAGCTCATGTAATTTTAGAGTGTCCCTTTTGGATCACCTATCAAAGTACAATTTTAAGTGTTAACTTTGAGTCGTCTGAATATCCTGCACTATGGATTTCTGCTTAAATAATGTTATAGTAAATTGCTGTATTTAAGAATAACCTTGATCTGGTGGATGACTGGAGGCACTGGCTGCAAAAGCCCATAGTGCACGAAGAAATTGGAACACATTCTGGATTTCATTCTTCGTGGGCAAACCTAAATTGTTTTTACAAGCAATGCAAGATGGTTAAAACATGATTACATTCATTTCTAAACATTTAAACATAATTGAAATATTTATGTAGATTTGATTGATTTTAATTTAGTGTTCCAAATCTGAAATAATGTAATTCTTAATTTCAATTACGTTGGCTATAGCTATTTCGTGGTTTTATGTTTAAGATGCAAAAAATCAATTATGTATTGAAATTTCTAAAACCTTCTACATCATAATTATTTTTGGGATTCAACCGGAAAAAAACTTACTATTTTTCACAAAGTGAATTCCAAGTAATTTAAATGGCTTTAGTTTTCATTTGGATTGAATGAATTTCTAATGCAGAATTTGAATAATTATTGAATATATTTTTCATATTGTATTATATGCTACCTTCAAATCAATCCTGTAACTTCCAACAGGAAGTAATTAGTGTACCAAAATTCATTTGTGTATTGGTTATTTTAAAATAATGATGGAAATCCTTTCCTCCTTCACTTCTTGTGAATAGTTTCGTAGCAACTATGCTTCCAAAGAAAATATATTGTAATTATAAAGCATTTCTTTCTTTATAGTTGATTAATTTATTTTAGGATTTCTAAGTAATCTCCTAATTTTAATGTGCAAGATTCAATAAGTTATTATTTGAAAATATTTTATATTGAAGTAGCATACTTTCTTATATTTGGACCTTACAAAAAAGTAAAAAATATTTATTAAGGTTTAAAGTAAATTGTTTTTCTATAATTCCACTTATTTGCAAATGGATGTTACTTAGTTACAGACTTTATTCTTTGAATAACAAAAAAAAATTTTTTTCTTTGGTGAAAATGCTAAATCAATTTTTTCCTTAAATTCTTTAAAATTAGATTCTTCTTTAATTCCAGGTGATAATTGATAAAACATTTCTTCATGATTCTTTTTGTAATTTGGTTCTAATATGTAGTTATGATGAAGTTTCTACTTTTGATCTAATTTTGAAAATATTTCTAATGATTTTAGTTTTTGTAAACAGTCTAATGAAAAAAGATTGTAAATTCTTCTGATATTTTCTTGATTCCTATTCTCATAGATTATAGCTAAACTCCAATTCAACATACTTTCTAACTAATTTTTCGATCCTTTAGGCAGGTTTGTCAACAGACATCATGAATATAAATACTGAGGAAGAATATATGATTTCAAGATCATAATTTGTTCGTTATTGTTCATACATGTAAGAAGTAATCGATAGTTAACTAAACGGGAAGAAAAAACTCCAAATCATATACCTAACTTAAGTGCGGGTTCGTGGTTTGGAACGAGGAACCAAGAATCTTTCCCGTTGTGGGATCCTCGCCACCACTGAACACTAACCGTTTCGCTGAACATTGTAATTACTAATCAAAACGTAATAAACTACAGATAAGAATTCCGAAGAATTTTCAACAAATTTCACAATGGTCCTGCTCTATATATATTCGAACTCAAAAAGTACCTGCCGATTTGAATTTCAAATTGTCCGTCTGCCAAGATGGCTAAAAATAATGGAAGTGAGTTCGCC
>CABFPE010000421.1:549539-581076 GCA_900660155.1 Hofstenia miamia | reverse complement strand
ACTATCGACTTTTATCAGCTGATAAATTATCAGATGACAGTAATTTGGCTGTTTTGCCAAAAAATCGGATGGAGCGTTCAGACTATCGACTTTTATCAGCCGATAAAAAAGCAGATAGAGTGTTCACAGTATCGACTTTTATCACCGATTTCTTGACAGACGATAAAAGTCGATAGTGGGAACACACCTTTAGACAACCCTGTATTTAGGTGTTCTTTCTATTAATTCCTGTTTGTGTGCTATTTTCGACTCGACGATTGCTCTTTTTTCCTTTAGTAAAAAATAACTGATTTCTCGCCAAATTCATTTTTTGTACAATTGTGCTTAAAATAAATAACAATAACGGATTTTTGAGAATTTTCATTTGATGTGTATTTGGTCAATTTGCAGAACAATACCTTCCATATGTTCTTCAGTCAAAGGTTTTAAGTAAACAACTGTAATAGCATTTAACAAAAATGATTTTTGAATAGCGAACATATATGTTCATTACTTATTTACCCATTTCAGACCGCGAGGTCATATACGACCGCTATTTAAAAGGTGCATTTACATTTTAGTATACATTGATATGAATTTGCTTCTTCGTTTATTCTAATATGATCCATTCCCTGATAAACTCACAACAATAATTTATATGTTTTAGTTTTGTTTTTCTGTTGGACAGTTAATTTAGTAAACAAAAATTCTGTTGCAAGCAAGGGCAAATATTATATTTTTATGAGGCTATTTGATTGAAATTAGAAATAAATTTTGCTTTAATAAACTTATCCAAGCATAAGTAATAAATCATCAATAATTAAATCAAAACTAAATGGACTAAATTGTTGAAACTGTTGTCAACATGCCAAAAATTATCTTGCCGTCATATACGACCGCTTGGGCTTTAAATCTACATAAGATTATAAGATTTTCTAAAAATGATTTCATTTTACATGACACATTTTACGAACAACTCATTTACAAAGCCATGTACAGACCAATGAGTGTGTGCATCAAGCTTAAAATCGCTTCGGCTGTCTCAGCTGCTTCACATTATTGTTATAAGTGTTACAAGCAGAGATTAACACAGGCCAAGCCCAAGATTTAGGAAATTATGGACAAAAAAATGAATTGTAACAAGCTTGAAAACATAAATGAATTTTACGCCTATCACTGCAATTTATTTTTTAATAAAATGGGTAGGTAAAAAAGATCTGCAAGCAGAATTGTATATTCCTTCCATTAATGAGAAAATAATTAACAATTACAGGACACAATCGATGTGTTGAAATGGATTAATAAATATTGACATGCCGAAAACAGGTTCCAGAAGTTCCAAGACAGTCCGTAACGAGCTTGAAATAATAGTTGACCTGCCGGGACTGAACATTTTGGCCCGTGGCCTTAAGAACAATCGAAAATATTTATAATGTTAGATTATGCTAATGATTTTGAAAAAATTGGAGAAAAATTTCAAATTTGGTAATATATGGGTTAATGAATTAATGGAATATTGTATTAACATATATAAGTTTAATTTTATATTAACTGTTATTTCTCTCGCCTGATATGTCTGTTTGAATAATTTTTTAATAATAACTAAATCTTTTGATTGCTTTGTAATTATAAAATCATTTACATCAGTTTTATATATTTGTCATTTTTCTTAGTTATAATTAGCCACATAGAGTCAAGTCTTAATGTATGGTATCAGTTTTTGGCCACACAGTTATCTGTGGCAAAAACCGGTTTCTTACTTGACTAAGTTGAAGTGAAATTTTATGTACAACAGAATATGCCAGCATGTTTATGCACACGAAAGAACTAGTCTAAAGTATTCAAAAATCGAGGTCTACCGCATGCTGTTGTGCTCATTTTTGTCATTAATTTGAATTGTAAAAGCATGCTCTTCTTTTCTGTTGCACCGGACTACTTTGAATGCATTAAAATAAATATTCTCAAGCAGCTATTTTTGTCTTTCAACATCAAATACATCGGTTCTATGCAAACACATGGAATTCTATTTACTTGAAGCACTTCCTAACAATCAATTGTTGTCGAATTTCAAGTTCTGTTTTGTAATTTTCTTTTTGACTCGTTTAAGCTCCCATATCCATTGGCTGGCAATTGAATGTGAAGTTTACAGAGACTATGTTGAAGTTGATATTGTTTAGCTCAAAGTTACACTTTTCAGATTGCAATTTGTGTCCATCCAGGCCTTCTTTTACGAGGGGAAGAGAGAAAAAATACTCTGCGTTTAGCATGCTTATCAATACCAATTAAAGGCAACTTTTCTCATGTCGTTGAAACACCGACCAACACAAAGTGCTCTTTTGGACCACTTAGTTATCGATTTCAACACTCAAACCAACTGCACTCATTAAGGGCTTCAGCCTTTCCATTGATCTTTTTGAAATATGTTATGGCAACTTAGAAATTTGGATAAAAATCAAATCACTAGAAACAACATTCTCAATTCCCGGATCATTGGTGAGAGTACGTTCTTGCTTGCTGAGAAAATACCCAATAATGTCTACCTTGCTTGCCTTCACAGATAAGAGTAAGTTGTACAACAGCTTATCTAGCTAAATAAATTTATTTCCAGTTATTAGTTTTCGCTTGATACCTTTATTTACCACATATCCGTCAGTAATATCTTGTTCATTTCCTAGGATTCGATTCAATGATGGTATGCTCTGTAGACCAACATCTATGACTGTTGGTCTTCGCCGATGGTTGTGATTTAGTTTTGTCATAGGCCCAGATAATGGAACGTGCAATATACTTTGCTAAGGTACTGTGTTCAGTCGCCAACAGTGGCGCGTTTAGGATTTTTAAAACGGGGAGGGGGGCTGACACCCATTTTTACAAAAAAAATTGTAAAAAATGTTTTTTTAACAAAAATAAGCTTATACAAAATGCAATCGTCGGTTTTTAGCAGCAAATCGATTGATAACATCTTGAATTAAAGTGAACTCTTTTCAATTTTGAGGAAAAGAGAACATTTTTCTTAAGTGTTCGCAACTGGCCCAAACGCGCCACTGATGTAATGGGATTTCAACAAACTTCCACTGTCAATATTTCTGAAACTTCTAAATACATTCCTAGAAAATTTGTGACTACACTAAAACTTTATAATGTTAAATTAACGTGAACTGTTCTCAATTTTGAGGAAAGGAGAACATTTTTTTAAATGTTCGCAATTGGCCTCAAGGGGGGGGGGCGACCGCCCCCGACCGCCCCCTGCTCCCCCCTAACCGCGCCACTGGTCGTCAATATCCTTGGCAGTCGGTATGCAGGCTGAAAGATATCGTGAGGAGCCATGTTGAGTTTTGCAAATTTATATGTAGTTTTGTGAGCGTGGACTGATTAAGATGTTTTCGCTTGACCAAATTGAGCAAATTTTATCGCTTCTATTCAAATTGTCACCACCTATTGTACTTTCATTGTAGATGAAATAAGTTTGAAATAATAGTATTGGTATATTGCAAATTATATTTAGCTGCATTTTTAATGCATATTTATACACGTATATATGGTATGCGGTATTATAAATTGCATCTAATTTGTTTTATGTTCTGATTGATTGTCTTAATATTCATATTCTGTAGTTCACTAGTAGTGTCACGATACATTATATGTAATTTATGCAATCTTATAGAGCAGTATCTTCGCTAAATCTACAGATTCTCAAATAAATTTTATACTGGTTTCTCAGTACTTTATCATCAACAACAAAAACAAATGTTTGTTTTTGTAAGAGTAAATATCACAAAACTAACCTAATGAAAATATCGAGCAAGTAGAATTAATACAATTATTGCAATTTAATTTTTAAGAATATGTAATAATTTCATCAATCATCTGTTTCGTTTGAAAAGTGTCAGTAAATTTTCTAGTTTCTAAGTCTCAAATGCATGCAATGAGTTCACAAGTGCCCAAGTGGTCCTTACTTTTTTTGCATAAATTTAAATCTATAATCTTAAAACTTAAAATGTAACCGACATTTCATTACATAATTGTTACCCATTCTTTACAATTAACCATTTCTTGGAAGCTTACAATGTCAATCTTTCAACGACCAAATTTTGTTGCAAAAAGCGCTATGATCAATTATCTTCTTGTGCCAATTGCAGGGTGGATATTACTACCTGTAAATTTGATGTGAATGGCGGTCAGCCTATCAAATTCAAGCTGATGATAATGAAATGAGATATCAAATTTTGAATGCGTTAGCCTAGTATCTATGGTATTGCAGCTATAAATTTAGTGGAATGAAATAGACTATCGGTCAATGATGATGATGTTCGGTCTGTTGCGTCAAACTGAGGGCGAAGATAACGAAGTTATTGCTGGTTTTAGTGTATTTCTGTCTTTTACTTAGCAAAATAGAGATAGCTGATCGTTAAGAAAAGATAGTTTAGTGAACACAAAACTTAGTGCTACGAAAATGTTGAATGTTCATCACTTTGAAAATAAATGTACATGTAAGGCCAACTTTTTATGAGGAGAAAATTTTTTTAATGAAAAATCCATTTTAGTGGTAGATACAACAAATGTATTTTTCGTCAATAACTGAAAACAATGTAATGACACTCAGTTCGTGCAGTAACGTCATTAAAAATATGTCCGGATATGGAGACGTACGGAAAATGTGATTCGATATATGGTTAATTGAGATACTGACTACTAAATATCGTTAATATGGTAATTGCAACAATAAATAACAATTAATAAGAGATTAAAATGCAACATTGTTTGGTTTCCTATGCATTAATAGATGCAACTCTCAACATTCATCAAATATTTTTTTGCAAATATTGGTCATACAGATTGATAGGGTGTCACCACGATCAGTGAGAATCATGTAATGAGGTAGTACGGATAAAATGCGTCTGGAAATTGTTGTCCGGATAAAAAGGTTATTAGAACTTTTACTTTATGAGTAATGAACGGTTAAATATTGAATCTTATTACGTCGATTGCTAAAGTGCCAAATATCTTTGCTATTGTTAACTATACAACTACATACAGCTTTAAAGTTTCTATGCCACTCAAAACTGAAACGTGTATATCTGTTAAAATTATTTTTTTTTAAGATTTGAACATATTTTAAAACGATTAGCTCCTTGTAAGCCAATGTTTAAATTATATTTTTGTAAAAAACACTAAGAAATCGAATGCATAATTGAATGAATTGTTGCCTTCCATCTCGAACGTTATTAGTTAGCAATTATTTAAATATTTATTTTTAAGATTTAATGATATTGTTTTAGGAGCTCACAAAGTTTGTCGGAAATTGAGAAGAAACGTCAAGAACAATCTAAAGTCGTAGGTTCTCTAAATCAAGGAAATTCCTAATTGTACATTCCTGATATCATACTATGGTGCTTATTTCTATTCTTAAATAGTTTATTGCTCTCAAGCACTCTTAGCTTTTATATAATATATTTAGAGTTTAGTTAAGATTGTTTTGTATATTTTTATTTTCATATCTAATAATGCAAAGTTGTCTAAAATGTTAAATTAACAAGCAGTCGTTTGTGCCCTTTTGAAATCAATTCGAGCAGATATGCTTGATTTGCATTTATTTCTTTTTATATACTATTGCATTATTGGTTTATTTTACTTATTTCTTAAAATAAGTGCACTATATTAGTTGTATTCTTCGATTTTGGCCTTTTTGTTCTTTGGGAAAATGGGTTTTTTACGATAAATTTACAAACCAATGGCATTTGACTTATTGATATTTTAAGTATTATATCTGTGTATCGTATTTCATTTCAAATTCAAATTGAATTTAATAATTTATCTTAAATGTTATTGTCATTTAAAACTTTTTAATTTACCATTGTCTGTTTGAAGAGATTTCGTAAATATCGTAATTTGCACACAGTCTCTGGTTGCGTTCTTCATGTCTTAATTTTAGTAAATTTGCAAGTGCGATATGTAGTTCTGAATATATATATACTATGGTATTTGTTAATTTTAGTTGCGATTATTAAATCTGCAGTTTCGTTTCGAGAATACAGGTGTAGTGTACAAATGTGTGACCACTTCGTCTGTTTAAACAGAGCCCGTCGTTATTCTAATTTTATTAGCTTAACAGTTTTTGACATTTTAGTACTTGTGCTTTTGTATTTTCTCTGGAATGATTTTCTTGAAGTTTCATGATTGATTTTATATATGAATAAATAAGCCACCACTTTTTTAATTTACTTACATAATTTTTGTTCGAATTACTTTTCACACAATAAAAATGCTGTTATTTTTTCTTCGTGGAATATTGGCACTTTTAGCTATTTGAAAGAATTTTTATTTAAAATTCATACCAAAGAATGAATTTTGATTTTAGATGTTTAGTAAAAACTAAATTTACAGGATAGTTATTTACTATTGTAGTGAACGAAATTTGAAGGCTTGAGAATTCGAAAATTCAGAAGAAGAATTGACGAAATCATGTGAATGATGCGTTGAAATCGATCTTTTGAAAGGAATATTAAATCTAATTTTTTAATACTAAACCACAAAGATTTTAAATGTACGTAAGAACAACTCAAATAATATTATTGGCCGTAGAGAACTACCTAACAGAAGAGTCGATCTAGTAACACAAGTAATGAAAATTTAATCGGGCCATGCAGACAAACATCCCGCTACAGTAAAAGCGGCTCCTTACCTCTTAACTGTGGCCTTATGCCATTTGATTAGTTTCACCCGAAATGTAAAAAATTATCCGTGTAGCGCCCTCAAATGGCCGCCGTGAGATTTCGTTCAACGATTATAATAACACGAGATAACCAAGTAGTTTACTACATTTCTTGGGGTGTTAATGCAAATAAACAGTTGCTAAAAAAACGATTTCCTAGTTTTAAAAAAGTAAAAATCCACAGAAAGTCGAATTGAGGTCTTCTCGTTTGAACTGCTGTACATCTTACAATGTAAGTATTTTTTGATTTAGCAATTACGAATTACAAAATACATTTACGAGTCATTTCTAAGCTATTTTCCCAATGCACGTACATTCATATAATGTCACCTTAGTGTTCACAATCGGGAATTGAAAATTGTTGTAGGATTATTTTAAAATTAAATTAGCAGAACCCTTGTATATGCGCATCATATTTGGTTCAACCTGGGGTGAAATTAAATAGTTGATCTCTGTTCCGCAGCAATTAAAATCTATGTACTCCAGCTAAGACAAATTATAATTGTATATAGTAGGTATTTCAAAATAATTACTAAAATGAAAAACGGTAAAGTTGACATGAGAACTGGACAAACCCCAGCAAATGATACATTACGTTACAAAGAATGCAGTGAACACCTAGAGACAATTTCGCACTTAGATAAAACAAACATTCTCCAAGTTTCACAAAATTCTAGTAAAGCAAACATATCGAATTGGAATCGATTACTAAATTCATTTCTCAACCTTTCTGCAATGTGCATCTTTGATATATTTGTTTTTTACATCATTGAAAATGGTCAAGTTAGCAATCAGACATTGTGTTGTAAAAGAATTTGTTTAGTTTGTTTCAGTTAAATATTTTTGCAAAAACGAATTTCTATTGTGCATTACATTTATATTTTTACATATATAAACCCAATCTTAACTTAAAGACAATTCGAATGGTAGAATCCGCCCGAACCCAACTCCACTTCTGAAATATTAGTACATGTATCACTATTTTATATATTTTTTTAAATAAAATGTTCTTAACAAAAATGTCATTAAAATATTATGACTGGTACAAAATTACATGATTAACTCACAATGAGTACAAATTTGCAGTCAATTTCGATGAAAATATTAACAAAAATTTCCTTAATTCATCAGAAACAAATGAGACTGGCAATTCTGAGCCACCATACAATGTGCATGTCTGAAGGGGTTATGCAACTCGACCTCTTTTCTTAAATTTGATCTGACTGCATCAAAACCAAGAATATTTTCACACATAGATTGCTAACCACTATCGGAAAAATAAATTCTTTGGAATAGATTGATTGTCATATGACAAAAAAGTTACATGTGACACACATTTCAATTATTCAATCTAGCGGTAAAACTTATACATGTAACCAGCAATGTCAACGTTATTGTTTGAGCCGATTTAATGAAAAAACCTTTAACCCAACCCGACCCAGGGGTCACGGAAATCCGTTTCCATCCTTGGTTTGATGTTCTCATCAAAATTTCATGCTATTTTGTACCTTCTTCTAAATTACGAAGGAAGTAAGTATATTATGGAATTTCTAAATTAAGAAGTTACATTTATCACCACTTGCTTGTACTTCTAGAGAGCTAATAACCATATTTGATCTAAATCAATTCATTTAATTCATTGATTTAAATCATAATTTAAATATATTTCAAACAAAGCCAAAATGTCCATCATTTTATTTCTTAAAATGTTCTTATCATAATAAACAGTTTTTAAAAAATTTTTGCTTGACTTAAATACACTAATTTTACTTATGAAAGCAAAAGTGAATTATTATTGAACAACTGTCCAGTCTAAGGTCTATTGGAACAATTTTATCACATTTCATGTTTTGGCGATTGTGTCCTAATCAATTCTGAATATCACTTATATTAATTTCTGTTAAATTAAACTTCAGAAGAATTCCGGAGCTATTAAAGTTCATCATAATTTGAGTTTAAAAAAAAGTTGTTTATCGCTCTCCCAGTTCATCTTTTACATCATCCCGGGTATATTATGATGTACTATAAAAGTGATATACGAAATGTGTGCAATTTTTCTGCATTTAGAACAAACCCGTCACGCCGATTGATGGCGAATGAAATAAAGCATTCTGATCGGTGCATTGTTGTAAATTAGAACCTTTGATTCAATGTGAATTGAATTGTTAAAAAAACAAATAACAGTATGCCCACTTTTATTAATAAAATTAAGAAAGCAGATTGCATTTTGATACGAAATCTGTTTTTCGACTCTGCTATTAACATTGAACAAATTGCTTTTTATCATTAAGGTTGGTCTGTAGTGAAGCGGCGATGTTTCACCCTTTTGCTATTTAGCTGGTTTCTGAGTCTAGACTAGGATGCAAATCAACATTTTATTAGAGAGTATTTTTAGAGTAGGCCGGCCACTTAGTCTCGGACAAGTAGAAATTTAATAGGCAAATAGCCAATTTTTCTATTTTTGAAACATTACAGTTAAAACATGTTCTGAGAAAGTCCTTCATATGTATTGTTGTCATTCTCATTGTTTACTGAGCATATATTAAGTTTTTTAAAATATTTTTACTCATACTTAAAGAATTTCATATTTTAGATCGTGAAGTGGAGAGCTCTGTAAGTGTAATTTTTGGATTTTAGTTTTTTATTTGTAGTTTGTTTTTCGCATTGCCTGTTTGTATTAGAACATAATTTCAAGTTACTTAAATTTACTTTGATAAATTTCATTTCGATCTTTTGTATTATATCTAGTAATTATAATCCACTAAATGCATTTACATGTAAATATATTAAATGGTTTAACTTTTTCTCTATTTCCAACTCAGGCATTGCAACATGAAAAATTGTCCTTGCATTCAGAATGATGTTTCAAATGCTTGTTCATTCGATCTTTTTTAAGTAAATGTCTTTGTTTAAAAATTTAAAATATCTTAATATACAGTATATGTGTATATATATACCTTTTCGAATATTTGAAAGGATGTAAAAATATTTTTTAGGTGCATTTCAATGTGTTGTCACGATTTGTTCTCCTTACACACTGCACTTTTGTTGGAGTGTTCGAAGGCTTTTGATGCGGCGGTGCAGCTTTTTTTAGCAGATCGCAGAAATATTGCAAAAGTCATTGTATACTTAGCGCACAGCAAAAAAGTGTTCATTGACATGAAATGTTCTCAAGACGACTTCTTGATATCTAATAAACTGTTCGAACGCATTTCTATCATTTTCCAATTTTTAAATGCCAGAAATTTTCTCGGTTATGATAGTGAGTTTGGATTCATGTTTCATCACTCACCAATCAGACAGCGTAAAAGTGAGGTTGCTTATCCAGAATTTCGCCAGTTGTTTACTCGGGACGTATTCTCTGAATTAGAAAATGAATTTGAAAAGCTATTGCAGTTGTTCGAGACACTTGATTCAACAGAAGACCATTTCATATCAATAAAACAACCAGAAAAGAAGAGCGAAGAATTCGAGGAACTCATTAGTTCTGAATTTTCTTCTATTAAATCATTAGGTTTTACAGACAAACTGGACACATATCTGGACAATCATGGACATCGTATTGATCGTTGGGTAGTATCATCTACTATTAACCACTACAATTTAATTTTACCATCTGAAAGGATTTCTTTACTGACAAAGTATGTGCAGCAATATATAGTAATCAATGAAATGTTAAATTGTAACCATCTCTTGGATTTAAACAGACTTCCAACAGAACCTCCACCGACATATGATGTTTATTTAGATTACATAAACAATCCCATCTCAGACGTAGTAGGTGAGCGGTCTAAGAGAATTCGTGGCATGCTTTTACAAAAAAGGAAGGAGTTGGAACCCAGTCGGAAAAGGAAGCGTAATTTTACTAAAATCTCATCCACTGCCGAATGCGACTCGTCCGATTTTGATGATGAATTTTTAGAAGATTATAGTAATTTTTCTGCGTTTAATGGCAATTATACAACTCCAGTCAACAATGCAACTAATACAGATTCTGCTGAAAGCTCCAATGACAAGGATATTGCTGACATCGATAATAAAATTGAAAATACAATTGATTGTACCATGCATGATCAAAGTTCACACGAATTAAATTCTAATTCCGAAAAATCATCTATTGAATCTATTGACAATCATGATATTAGAGCTGATAGTTCTGCAGCTGCCATTCAAAATATAAATTCTTCAGAAAAAAATCTAACTTGCGAAACTGCAGATTCTAATGTTTCAAGTGAAGTTTCTCCAAATTTTTCTAAATTTCAAGAACTTTCCAAAAATTCAAATTATGTTATGGAGTCAGATTTAACGATAAGAAATGAAATGGATAACTCTATTAACGATAAAAAGTGCTGTGCTGTAGAAAATCATGCCTCTAAAGATGATGGTGATGACACTGTGCTTATAGATTCGACTCATAACAATAAGTCCAATTTTACTGTAGAATCCATTAACGAGAACAAGAATGTCGAGGCTCAAATGAGTTCCACATGTAATTCAGCTAATGCTAGAATATTAGGTGAGAATTTGCGGTCCTGCTTAGAAGCAATGGACGCCACACACATGTCACACAATTGTTCACCAACTGCTTGCCATGATGTCGAAGAAAAACAGCAAGGTCAAGATGAAGTCGTCGTTAAAAAAGAAGCAGGGAATGTTGGAAACTGTACAATTGAGCATGAGTCTTCAGTAGAATCTTCTTTATCTAACAACTTCGAACATGTTAATTCCGGTGATAAAGACAACTCACCTGTAAATTTCAATGACATGGAAGCTGAACATGTCGAAAATGAAGTTGTGGAAAATTCACTAAACAATGAAGAAACTGTTATAAGAAGCCCTGAATCGATCATTGCAGATTTTTATTGTCAACTCGAAGATAAACTTGTAGCATTATCAGCTCTATCGAACATAACGCCTCTATTTCTTAAATCACTAGAAATGGTTTTTCACAAAATGAATGGAAGAGATTATAATGATGTTAAATCATTGCAATCTGATGATAGTTTTTGCCTGCTCGAAAACTCTGAAATTTCGATAAATGAGTATCGTTTGAAATTCAAAATCCGCGAGATGTT
This sequence comes from Hofstenia miamia, assembly GCA_900660155.1. Taxonomy (NCBI): domain Eukaryota; kingdom Metazoa; phylum Xenacoelomorpha; order Acoela; family Hofsteniidae; genus Hofstenia; species Hofstenia miamia. The sequence goes on along the minus strand of CABFPE010000421.1, from coordinate 569,310 downwards.
GCGTTCAGAATTTGAAAAATTTGTCGAAAACGAAAAGAAACTGAAATTGGAAAAAATAGAAAGGGCTAGAAAAGAAGAGGAAGAATTAAAAAAGCGCCAAGAAGAACATGTTCGTATAAATGAGGAACTTGAAAGACAGCGACTGGAAGAACAGAAAAAGAAAGAAGACCAAGAAAAAAAGTCGGTAGAAGAAGAACGACGTAGACGTGAAGAAAATCGAAAGAGAATACAAGAAGAACAGCTCAAGCTGGCTGAAGCTAAAAAACAGAAATTAGAAGAGGAACGTTTAATTAAAATCGAAAATGAAAGGAAGCGAAAGGAATGTTTAAAAAATTTAGCAAATGTGGATGCATTAGCTGTAAGTAGTAGCGCAAAACAGGTAAGTGCTAAAGTTGATCAGCCAAAAAAAATTGATGCTCCGAAACCCGAAGCGCCTAAAAAGCATTTCATTGTAATTGAAGCCTCTCGAGAAGTTGAGCCAAAAGTTGAACCTGAATCCAAATCAAATAATGTTTGTGATCAATTGAGTGTTGATACTACGACTTCAAGTTTCGAACTTCCATGTGAAGAAATTTACGAACCTGATGATTCATTTCTTCAGTTAGATCTCGAAAGAAAACGTGCTGCAGAACAACTACTTAAGGAAGTTATGGAATCAAAAGAAGAAAAAACAGTTAGTCCGATACTGTTATCTGAAGAAGCTAAGCACGAAGAAATCGAGCAGGTTGATATGGAAATAGAATCGACTCCTGTTAATGAGCTGCCAGGTGCAGATGAATCTCCAAACACTGCGGATGGTGTTGAAGATATTGCTAATAACGCCATCCCATCATGTATTGAAGGACGCGCTATGTATTATGATGGCGAAGCTGCTAGCAAAAAACGAAATCGGCGACCAAGAACACCTCAAAATCAAAATATCCGCACCTTAGTTAGTAATTCCCGGGCAGAGGTTGATTCACAGCCAAAAATTGACCCCACACCTGCTGCAAGCGTTGCTAGTTTTCAATCACAGCCGTCATTTCCTATCAATAACTTCAGTTCTGTATATCCAACAATAACTCCATTTGTAAATACTTTCCCCGGTTTTCCACCAATGCCTATGCTCATGACTTCTCCAACTGGGAATCCGCAAGTATCTCCTTCATATCCAGTCCAACCTTCACAAGTGCCAACCAGTCCAACGTCAATGAACAATATCCACATAAATCCCCGTCACAAGTCATTTTCAGCATTAACCCAGTATTATAACTGGGTGTATGCCAACCAAATGTATTCAAATTCTTTTAGTAATTCTTAGCAACGTCTAAGTATTTATCATTGTTTCTCATAAATAAGTGCATTGATTGTGATACTCTGTGAAGTATTTATAGGATAACAAAAAAATATATATGCATATATATGTATTCTAGTAAGTTATAAAAAAGTAGCGCATGAATTTTCACACATGTGGTATATACCTACTTGCTACTAATAGGCGAATATAAGTAAAACAATACCTATTTGTTTTGCCTAATTTCTGTTTTTTTTTAATTTTTAAGGTGACTTAGTTTTTGGATTTGTAAAATTTACAATTTGTATGCAAAAGCAATTGAATTTAAATTTTAAAAGATTTTTGTCTTATGCCTTTAATACTTAAGACATATATATATATATATTAATATGCAATAGCAGAAGTAATATAAAATATAAACTTCAAATATAACAAATTTTGTAACATTTTAACTAGGTTATCGTTTCCTCATCAGTATATTTTTTGTTATTTAATTAAAACCTAAAAAATTGCTTACAAACCCCTAGGACAACATTAACATTCATCTTAAACGAAATTGCTCTTCATCGATATTCAAATGTTTGATATGCTGCGGTCCGTGATAAAACGTTATTTTAATAGTTTGGGAGTCTAAAATTTGCAGAATAACGGATTTAAACCAGCGTTTGTAAATTTGAAATATGGAGGGTGTAAGCATACACAAATGAAATACAATAAACTAAAATGCCAACTGAATTAATAGTTCTTTGTCCGTGTCAGCCTTATCTTGAAATGGTATGCAAACTTTCAAGTGAGATCCCCTTTTTTTTAATATAAATAATTATTCTAGTACAAAAAATTAGAAGAAACTGCAAAAATTTAATAAAACTCAAAATAGCGACATTTACAAAGAGCTTTATGGTAATTTACGCAGTTTAATCTCAATTTAAAATATGCCGTTTCTAAAGTATACATTTAAAGCTGTAAAAACCAAATTTGTAATATTCTTTAATGTAGCTTTGATTATTTGAAATCACGAGTGTTTCAAGATAATTTGGCTGCGGTATGCTTAGAATGCAAGCTTTTGATTATCATAAAATTGCAATCTAATATTTTACACGGTGCATATTTTTAGGCACCGTAAGTCATTAATTCTTGTCGTCCTGTTAATATATGGAAATAGTTATCATTTTAATGAATATACTGCAATACAATGTACTACAGTCAATACATTATTAAATTTGTCTTCAAAATCATCAAAGTAAGAAGCTCACATGAATGATATAATAGCAAATATTATTTCCTGTGTATTCAAATTTGACCCATTTTTTAAAAACCACTACATCATGTTCACATTTAATTGATATTCAGAAATTTATATTTTTCATATTGACGAATTTACATTTGATATTCCGAAATATTAGGACATAAAATATGAACTGAATAATGTTGCCAAGTAGCAACAACTTCGTCATATAGGGAAGGTGGTTGTAATTAATGATGTTTTCAATTATTTGTGTATAAGGCCAAATTTTAAATGGTTGCAAGTGACTACAAGCTCTTATTTTACATACTGTTGGAAAAAGCAATTTATGGTTGGGCAATATAATAGAGCCAAAAAAACTTATATTTTCTATCATGTAGATTTTAGCGTCAATCTTTAAAAACTAAACTTCAGTGATTTTTATGCAGTTTAGGGTTAAAATTGTAAGAAATGAAGCAATAAGATGAACTCGAATTCCTATCATTTTCAAAATCAGTTTGTACTCAGATGTGAGAACAATAATGAAAAGAAATAGAAATTAAAATCATATAAGAGTCAAAAGCAATTTATTGCTAAAAGTCTTTGGTACAAGACTAAAAACTATTTACAAAATAATAGTAACATATACATATATAATTGTGTGGCGTGTGTTTCCTGGGGATTTGTGTGTGTGTTGTGTGTGTACATTATCTAGGATCATACGAAATGTTCGAAGGAGTGTAGTGTATTATTGTCATTAAGTATGCATTGTCTGTAAAAGATGAATGTTCGCACTTTTGTAGTGTATTATTGTCATTAAGTATGCATTGTCTGTAAAAGATGAATGTTCGCACTTTTTTTCTAAATTTTTTGAAGTTAATTTCCATTTTAATTTCATGGTCTAAGTTATTCCAAATTTTAGTTGCCATGTGATGAAAACTATTTGAATGTTTATCTAAGCATAAAAATTTTTGAGAACGTTCATTTAACTTAATATATTGTTTTAAGAATGAAAGAGAAGGTGTACCAGATTTACACTTAAATAATATTGATACCATATGCATTTGAATTCTGTAATAAGGAGCTAATATTTTATATTGAATTCGATAGACGGATGAACTGTCATGTTTTTGCGCCAAGTTAAGTGTTTTAAGAGACCAATTGAAATTTTTAGACAAAAGTATGCGATATTTTGAATTTATGTTTGTAAAAAGAAATGAGCAATATTGAAAATGAGATAAATAAAAAGAATTTATTAATTGTTTGTGATACATATTTGAGACGTTTCGCAGATGGTAAAGATACCTAACTCCAGAAGCCATTTTTTTTTAATTTTAGTTATTAAAAATTGTTCAAAATTTAAATCATTGTCAATCTCAACACCTAAATAATGTATTGATTCACTTTGCTTTATTGGATATATATTTAGTTCAACGCTTTTTGTGAGATATTTAAATGTTTGAGACGAGAAAATTATAAATTGTGTTTTTTTCAATATTTACTTTCAATTGATTATTTGAGAAATACTTTGTTAAATATTCGATGTCATTTTGGAGAATTTTTGTAGCATTAAAGGCATTTACATTAGTACTTATGAGACAGGTATCGTCCGCATATTGATAAATATTACTGTTTTTTATGTTTTGTTATATCATTTACGTAGAGTGAGAATAGGATTGGGCCAAGAACTGTGCCCTGAGGTACCCCACTGTTAGTTGTAATATATTTGGATTATGTGCCATTAAGTATAACTCGTTGCTGTCGATTTATAAGGAAGTTCATTATCGAATTTATAGCGTTGTCATCAAAATTATAATGCATTAATTTGTCTTTCAATATGTCAAAGTTCATTGAGTTAAACGCTTTGCTCAAATCAAGAAGGGCAACGCAACTACATTTATTAGAAGCTAAATTAGATTTTATTTGCTGTGATATTGACACATTTGCATCTTGAGTGCTAATAATAATAGTAATAATAATAAGCATGTGCTATGGCTTTACTTCTAATTAAAAGTTCATGCTAGTTATCCAATTTTATTTGCAATATATGTAAGTGATATAATTAAGCATGTAAATCGTAGTGAAATATTCCAATTTGTTGATACTTGTCTTATTCAGACAGATTGATGCATTTAGAGCCACAAAAATTTAAAGTGACATTGAAAGTCTTTCTAGGCATTTTTCATCCAATCAATTAAAACTTAATATTGAAAAAACGCACTTCATTATATTTTCGCCCAATTCCGTAAACGAAATATCAAACAAAATTGAATTAATTGTTAACAGTGTCCCAATAATACAAAGTGATCATTTAGGTGTTGATATTGACATTAAAACGTGGTCAAATTTTCACTCTGTGTTACTGCCTCCAATGATGTATTTTGTAACACTAACAGGATGCGAACTGCACTTTTGTAATTGACCAAAGCAGGCCAATTTAAGACACAGTAAAATTCAAACAATGAGTAAACATTGGTCAATTGCAATTACACAAGTGCAGCTTACATTCTGTTAGTACTGTAGAAATCCATGCTCTAATAAGCGAAATAATTATTCGATTTTACTAGCTACTATTTTTTATTTGTGAAATTCCAGCCATAATTCTCCTGAAAATCTAAACTGAGTTTTTGGAATACAAATTTTGAATTGATTTTTGTTATTCAAATTTTTTATAGGGCTACGAAATGTCAAAGTTAGTTTTTAATCACGGATTAGTGGTGGAAATCTTGCAAAAATACATGTATCTTTATCTAGTATTGAAATACAATTTGACAATAAAAACAAAATTCATATATTATGCAAGATACATTGCCTAGTAACAAATAGTCAAGAACAGAAAATTTTTCTTAAGAAATTAAACAGTTTAGATGAAAAAATTCAATTTACAATGCCAGAGAATAATCTAACAAACCATTTCATTTTCTAAATGTCAATATTATTCGAAAAAATAGAAATTTTAATACAAGCATTTTTAGAAAACACAGCCACAAATCTTGTTTTGAATTTCAAAGCAATATCTCCAATAGGCTATAAGCGATCACTAATCAACTGTTCAATTCATAAGATTTTTTATATTTGTTCAAATTATGAGGATATTCATCAAGAAATTTTATCACTTAAAAAATCATAGGAAGAAATTAAAATTCAATAGAGTTTATAGATCTTAATATTAAAAACAACAATATATTTGATCATTGAAAAGAATAGCAATTTAAATTACAAGAAGCCATTTATGCATGCATTCAAGATAGAATACAGAAGAATCCATACAAGCTGCATAAGAAATCTTAAAAATATTAAAACTATAAAAGAAAATGTGATAATAACATCAATAACATATAAAATAAGATCTATTCTCATTTAACGTTGTTTACAAACTTCAAGACAATTATGTAGAAGAATTCAAGAGCATAGAACATCAACAGAAATCTCGAATCACTTAGAGATCTGTGATTATCAACTTAGTTATAAAATGTTATTCAAGACGCAAGATCAATTTACACTAAAAGCAGCTGAATCATATTATATAATATATTTAAGACCAAATTTAAAAAAGAGAAGACTACATATTTAAAATATACTTTTCATTGAATTTATTTTATTGAGTACATCGAATTTTCTTGAAATTCAGTGCGGTAAAGTTCCTTTTCTGATGATGTGAAACATTTAACTAATTATATTATGTAAGTATTTAAACTGCGAAAATTCTTTAAGAACGAAGAAAAATTAAAATTAGCAAGGAAAATTGCTGTCAATTTCCATTCTGTAAACAAAAACTTTGAATACCAGTGCAGCAATTTGAGCAAATATTTCTAAAACTCCACTGTCGCTGGTTTATATATATATATATATATATATATATATATATATATATATATATAATCTCTAAGAACAGTCTACATCTTTATACACTTCTCACCCCATCTTCGGACTAGACCACAAAAAAAATAGTATGTTATCGCAAAAATATACAGTAAAACGTTATGATATCAGCCATTGTTTGTGCTTTCAGTTTAGCCTAGAAATTATCAAACGCTCGTGCACCTTTCATATCTGCTTTAATTATTACTTGACATTAATGGTAACATTTTTATCTTATAGAATCAATCTTAAAACTGTAAAATCACATTCATTTGACGATACCTAAAACAGTGTACTAAAGATTTCAATAGTAAAGGTGGCTCATGCATATTTTTCTACACTTATAGGAATAATGTTATAAAAACGATCTGTGGAAAATTGGTAAAATAGAAAAACACCATGAGCCTCAAATTATAAATTGAAAAATGGCTTTCAAACAACTAATTTGAATGACTAACAATTGACTTTGCTTCCGGTTGATTTATTCTAGTAGTATCTAGTCTAAAATGAAAATATTTTAAATTTTAAATATATTTTTTAAATTTTACCTGTTTATTGTACATTTTATTAGTTCTAGATTAATGACTGGCTCGATGAGTCGCCTTGGTGACTCCGTATCAAATCTCGATCTGCTCGACCCACCTGAAGCCGACACTTGATCCAATGTACTAACGATGGATGAGAAATCTAAATCCGCGCCTGGTTACCAACGAAGATCTCTAAAGAATTCGAAGACAAGCATCGCCTGTGTGCCTACTGTGTGTGCCTACTGTGCAGTGAAACAATGCTCTGTTTTATCAAAAGATCAAAGCAAAAAATCAAAGCATAAAATAAAAGCCATTCGCAACATGAAAAGTCAGCAAATTCCATGAAAGCTGAATTAATAGATGAAGTGCAGAACGAAGAGAAGGAACGAGCCAAGCGGTCTTTGAACGTCATAATATCAGGGTTTGATTTGAATTTAGACACCCAATCTGATGTTAAACTAGTGACGGACATTTCCAACCAGCTGAATATTCCTGTAAACGGTAAGGCAAAAGTGAAACGCATTGGTAGGAAGAAACCTGTACTGCAAGTGAGGTTCTCAGACTTAAAGACTAAATCTCTTTTCATTAAAGGAAGTATGTCCCTCAAAGATATTGATAATTTTCAGTCTATCTTCATCAATCCTGATTATACACAACAACAATTCGCGCTTCCGGAAGAACTAAAGAAAGTGCGATCAGAATTTTCAAACCAACGATGGATAATTTCCCATAAAGTGAATTCTCCCTCTCAACGACTACAAATACTGCAGTTTCCTTCATTTCTGACAATAAAAGCGAGCTAATTGCGAAACATAATGTTATGGATTTTCTGAAAGCAGAAGTAGCAGACGATAGTTGAATCATGGTAAAGGCCAAGTATGCTCCCTCTTACTTTCAAATTGAAGGATATAGCTACTACAGATCGGATCGGTCAGTCAAGGCAGTTGGAGATCTTCTGACATACATAGATGCTCAAAATATGATTGAGAGCAGTACTGAATCACACATGGAATTCCAAATCTTCAAAGTCGCTATTGGTATGCGAATCTTGCGCCTTACTTCTGTTTATCACCCACCAAGCCCTGATTAATGCAGTGCAATCTCTGATGCACTTTGCCAAATTATGGAATAAATACAAGACAGAAAATATATCAAGGTTATAACAGGTGATCTCAACACTCTTCATTATCGACATTGGCTTCACGACCTTCAACTGTTCAATACTATGAAAGAACCGACCAGAGGAAGTAACCCTCTTGACGTATTTCTCACACACCAGCCTCTTTACTTCAAATCACAAGTGTTCAAACCAGCAACCACAAAGCAATTCTAACGGGATGACGTTCTCAAGCAATCAATTGATGCAACGTATGACACATTTACCACTGAAATCACTTCTGCTATTGATCAATGTATCCCCAAGTTGAGGGTTAAAATGTTAAACAGAGACCCAGTTCATATTAGTCCGCTCATCAATCATTTTCTGATGAAAAGAAGAAAATGTATTCGCAAAGGAATTAAGTACGCTCGAGAAATAAGACTGAAATGCTTAAGAATATTAAAACTTCTCAGATCCACTCCTGAAGAGTTGAATAAACATTTTTCTGAAATTAATCACGATAATTACTATCAAGAAAACCCTAAACAGCCAATGGATAATCCAGATTGCCCAGAGTTCACAGACCGAATTATTCTGAAGGCTATAAAGAGATTAAAGAAGACTGCTTCTGGTCCCGACGACACCCTGCTCTGGGTGGTCAGAGAGATGAACTGACCCATATTGTATTGTGACAACTATCCCGAACAATTGTCTCCGAGAAGGCAAACATTTTGCCAATCCCGAAAAATTCCAAACCTCAGACTCATAGTGGACCAGTTTCAGTCATATCTATGATAGCCCCCTTGTTTGAACGACTAATAGTTTCAAAGTAACTCGAAACAGGTGTCCGCATTTAGAAAGAAAAGCTCCACTGAATGTGATTTGGTACACATCCAGCACATAATAGCAAAAAATTTCAATAACAAAAATTATCAGTTTGTTTGAACATTCCTGATTGATTTTTCCAAAGCGCCATCGCCTCTTCTTAGAGAGAGTCAAAGAACTCCCGATCCCGAGAACTATCTAACTGCTATGTTGATTTTTTTCTGGTCGCAAGCAAGGGTTTATTGTTGATGGAAAGTGTAGTGAGTATAGAAATATCAATAGAGAAATCGTGCAGGGTAAGGTGTCAGTGCCAATAATGTTTGTTCTGTTAATGAATAGCCTCCAGCAGGTTGACGGAGAAAATACTTTTATGAAGTTTGCGAACGACGGATCTGGCTGAAACCGAGGTTCAAAATATCATAAACTGGTGTGAAATCCACCACTCGGTGGAGTTAAATCTGGAAAACGGTAAAGAGATGGTTTATACAATGGGACGCTAGATTCGCCAAATTGTGGATCCGATCCTGTCAATAAATCAGGTTTGTTTTTCAAAATACTTGGATAATATTTACACATTGAACTGAAACCAACTACACATCTGAAAAAGCTCTGGAAGGAGTGTTCCCGACATATGTACCTCTGCTCTGAACGTTATATTTGAAGCCTGGATAGTAAGTAGAGTCATTTACTGTACAAGCGTGTAAGGGAATTGCAGTAGATCTGACATTCGAAAACCTGGACAGAATGCTCAGAAATGCCTACAAGAGGGGCATAGCCAAAAACCAGCACACTGAGTACAATCATTCAAAAAACAGATACTATGCTTTTCGATCGAATGAAAGAACCTGGCCATATTCTGTTTCACATGCTACCGCATTAAAGAAACTCCGAATTACGAATTTCAAGCACAATTCATTCAGCATATAGACTACCACATCAGAACTGAATTATTCAAGAAAATGTTTGTGAACCGATGCTTATTCGTGTAATATCCTATATTCTTTGTTATATACTGTACAGACGTTTTGTTAATCAGTACGTTGAAAAATAAAGATCTTTCGTTTAAATTCATTTCGCTTAAAATGAAAACACCAATATAAAATATTGATTGATATACAATATAGATTCTGTCTTCACAATATTATTAGCATTTGAAAACGGTTCCCCATTCGAGTATTCTCTCTGCTCTACTAAATATTGTGACATGCCTCAACCCTTTTATCATTAACTGGATCCTTGATTTTCTTCGAAACCGGTGTCATTTTGCTTCAACAAACGGCAAGAACTCTGATGTTCAATTTACGAATCAAGGAGTTCCACAGGGTACAGTAAGTGGACTTCCCTTGTAGTGTTTCTGTCAATGACATTGATATTCCCAAGGAGTTCTTAGGCACATTAAAAATATTTGCAGATGATAATAACCCCATTATTCCTGGCATAGTTGGGACTAATGACAATGCGGTAGAAATAATTGCTAGTTTACCAAGGGAATTTATGAAACGTAACTTGCAACTTAACAGCTCAAAATCGAAGAAACTGCTTATTATTTTTAAGATAAAGAAGTTTTTCAAGAACCCAGGACAATTTTATATTCTGATAGTCCTTGGAATAGAACGAGTAGAAGAAGTTACAACTTTCTTTTAGCCATCATGTTGAAACCTTTATTACTAGCCTAAACTCCACCATATTCTTGCTTAGAAGGTTAAAACATATCGGCTACACGAATGAAGACATTACGATGCTGTACAACGCTTTATTTTTCAACAAATTAACGAATGGTTGCTCTGTATGCGGTGGAATATCAAAGCAAATGGTGAAGAAAATAGATGCAAGGCCATACGATTAGGATAAATTTAAAAATTTAAGAGCATTAGAGATTACACAGAAAAATCCGACCTAAGATTATTGGGGCTGATAATGAAATTTGGGGAAAATCATCCATTAGCCGACTACTTACCGAAGCAACAACCATAATTTGTGGAAAAACTGAGAAGCAGACTACCCGGAACTGATCGAGAACATAAAATATTCCCACATAGAATTTTAAAACAGTATTGAACGTCATGATAAATATATGAATTTGCTATCTGCATATGGTCAGTTTTATCTATTGAATAAAAGTTATCTATCTCTCTATCTACTATTCAGATTTCACAAAACAAATAATTGCTATTGAGATATAATATAGACAAACTGAGTATGATCATTGTGATTTACATACTGCGTTGTTTCGAGAAGGGTAAACTGTTACCCGTTCCGCGAAATCAGGCTGCAATAATGACTAGCTTAGATGCAGTTGTACTTTGATCAATAGATTTTTGCATAACCAAATATTTCCAAATAAATTGACAAAAATACACTATTTAACATAAACTATGAAATATATAAAGGAAAAGTAGCTTAGCTTGATATGCTTAAAAGACACAGGCTATTCTTATGACAAAATTATTTTACAAATTGTATTTAGGCAAATTTTATAATAAAATGATAAAAGTATCTTTTATGCTATTAAAGTATTTTTATAAAATCAAATTATTTTCTTTTTATATTTATGTACAAATAATTAACATTCTAGTTTTTTCACTTATAAACCGTTGCGAACCAAAATGGTAGGAAATATAAATTTTTGGAAGATCAATATTTATATGATTCTATGAAATTTATAATATAAAAATCGTTTTAATATGAATTTCTATACTGTGCCTTTAAGTTTTAAAAATTTAGACTGATAAACAGCTAGATTGTGCGTTGGATCTTATGCGAAGGCTGCCTCCACAGCATATAGAGAAAAATCTGTGTAATTTAATTGATTTAATTCCAGATTTAACAGCTGATCTGTTGTCAACAGTTGATCAGCCTTTAAAAATTGCTCGAGATTCTATAGAAGGAAAGGATTTCTTACTTTGTGATTATAATCGTGATGGCGACTCATACAGGTGTGCGTTCAATTTTAAATCAAATATAAAGTTAAAATTTAGATCTCCATGGAGTAACACATATTTTCCTCCTTTCGAGGATGGTACAGTACTATCTGATAAATTGCGACAGCTTGAAGTAGATTGTAATGATGCCTTTGATAGATACAGAGAAATGTATTTTTTTTTAGTTTAATACATAATGAATTTATATGTTAGGTATTTTGAAGGTGGTGTTTCTTCTGTATATTTGTGGGACTTAGATAATGGATTTGCAGGTGTTATCGCCATTAAAAAGGCTGGCTCTGGTGGAGGTAAACAAAAGATTTCAGCCAGTTGGGATTCAATTCACGTTATTGAAGTTACTGTAAGAATGTGCGCTTTATTAAGATATTAAATTTTCTCTTGGTATCATATTGAAATTTGTATGTATTTTACTAAGTATATATGCTTATTCGCAATTGCATCAATTTGCCTTTGAACTCAAATTCTCACTCGCATTGGGACATGTAGGAAAATTTTCATGAATGATTTTTAAAGAATACATTAAATTAATGAATTGTTAATGCGTTATGTTGCTAAAATTTATTATGCGGATTAAGGATGGTCAACAAGTTTCAGCTCTTGTAGAACAGGATTTTGGAATACGGTAAACTTTTATTGATTGTTTTAAGCGTGCAGTTTTTCACTAACACTAATTTCAGCATTGAGCTCTCAAACAATCTAGTGATGACCAGTAATATACAGCTTATTTCTTTTTTTTTGTAAAATGTATTTTCAATTTAGTTCATTTTATTAGACGTTAGTAGTAGGAAGGAGGAAGGTTTATTTTACAACAAAAACCATGAAAATTGTAGTTCATTGTATTAAATATTTTCATTTAAATTATTGGATTGGTTATTGTCATTCACTATATGTAAACGGTTCGGCGCACTCTGACATCGTCGTTTCGTTGGTCAAATATTTCAGAAAGTCACTAAGATCTTATTATATTACCAATATCAGAAAGTAATGGGAAAAACTATATACATATACACACTGCTTCTTTGTTAAATGCAGATGTGTTTTTGTATACAACGAATCATGTGACAACACGCATTAGCCAATGAGATTTGAATATTAGGAAGTACAATTGAAGCACTAATACGATTTTTTTTCTCATTTCGAAAATCATGTCTGAATTTGAAACGTCAAGATAAATGCTCCGCTTCTACTTATACACGGAATTTAAATCAGAATCGGATACACAGAACATCATTAGTCCATGTGGAATGATCAGTGTCCAGGAAATTCAACAATTTACAGATGGATCTCAGATTTTAAGAAGGGGAGACGGAATTCGTTTGGGGATGCTGCAAGGCAAGTTATTGCTTTCTGCTCAAGTAGTTATCGATGAAAATCCTAGCGTAACAATATCACAAGTGGGTTATGCAACTAATACGAAATACCAAACGGCGAGAATAATACTGAAAAAACATTTGGACATTACAAAAGTTTGTTCGGTGTGGGTGCGATATTCTCTTTCGGTGAAAACAAACTTAATCGAATCAGTTGTTGTAAATCCTTCGGTGAGTTGTTTCTGGAATTCAGTGCTTCTCAATTACTAAAACGCCTAGTAATCATCGATGAGACGTGGATTGCATTTGCACCGAGTAAATCACGACAGGATTCCCGTTTTTGTCATAAGCCTGGACTCCAAGGGAACAAGTTCCGAAAGTGTAGCTGACAGCTGCAAAAACTAATTTTTAGACAACTGAAAGAAATCAAACAGTAGATAGCGATCGCTACATTAAATTTGTGGAAAACTGTCTTAAGTTCAGTAAGGAAAGATCTGAGAAGCGAGTTGGTCAATTTTCGTTAATTTGGCAACAAGATAATGCTCGACCTCATTCGGCTATCCAAACACAAAATTTTTTTGATTCAAAAGGTATACGCCTTTATAAACAGTCTCCGTATTCTCCAGATCTCAACCAACTTGGCCGCTGGGTAAGCAAATCAATCAAAGACGGAAGTAAAGGCGTTATATTCACTGATCATGTCGAAGTTGGTAAGTACATCCGACGGCATTTAAAATCGTTTCCCCTTGAAAGGTATTCTGACGAATTAATTAAACTTAAATGTTTGTGAGCAAGTTATTATGTCATGGACGTTATACTGTAACTTGATGCTTTGATTTACTGTTATATTCAATGAAAAACTTGTATATAGTTTTTCTCATTACTTTCCGATATTGGTAATATATATATATATATATATATAGACATGTTCGTAGATTCACATTACAAAATTTCAAATTGTATTCGCAGCAATGTTTATTCGATGTTTAAAAAGAATTTATTGAAAATTTGCTAAAAATATTAGACTGTTAGTGTGCGTTAGAATAAATAAGTTTTCTTACAACTGAAAATTCTATTGCTATTTGCATTTTCAAGTTAATGTGTAAGATTATATAATCTAAGAGCATGCGAAATATGAAAATATTTTTTACTCTTCCCGATGTTTCCTAACTGAAAACTTTCAGTTAAATGCTATGCAAAGTGACACGTAACCGCATAGTTTCTCAAGGGACAGGGAACGTTTTATCTTGCAAAAATTTTCCATGATGATTTGTTGTTTTATGCTATGCAAAACAACAAACTCAATCCACCATTATTTTTTACAACTTTATTTTTCAATGCAAATGATCCTTCAAATTGCTTTTAAAGACGCTTTTAAATTAATTATTTTTTAAATGCAGAAAAGTACCTTTAAAACTTAACATTTAATTTTTCTTTTGTTTACTTGTACAAAAATATTATATATTTAATTAAATATTTTAATTAACTTGACATTTTTTGAAATTCTCGTTTTTGCTCTAATATAAAGTTTTTAATTGCTAAATGCGATTTTCATCAAGTATTTTTCTGTGGGTTTCATTATATAATCTGGGGCTCCAGTGATAAGAATGTTTCTATATCAAAGAATAACTTAAGTATTTATATGTGTTTTTATTAAGCCTTGAATATTGAAAATAATTTTTGTAAATAGCAAAAACTATCATTGTAAAGTATGCAGTATATAAGCTAAGGTNATATATATATATATATATTATATCTTATATTATTTCAAGTGATGTATTCGTTCCTACGCTAAAATTTATGAAAAAATTATTTAACCCAAGTAATAATCTGACTTCTAGGATGCCCCACCACTTGTTTGTTTTTACGCATTACATCCAATTGGTAAAAGTTATTAGAATTAACTGCTGATATTGTTGTAATTAAATACAGCAATCGGCAACGATTATATGACCACACACGATTACTTGGCAATATTTTCGAGTTTAAAATTTTTATTTTTGCTAAAAGGTGTTGGATTTTGCTGATTTTGCAATTTCTGCTTGTAATTCATAAATGCCGTGAGAAGTATGATGAGCTGAATCATTTAAGCATTCGCTGTGCATTTTATCGGCAAGCTTCATGAATTCTGTAATATTTTCGTAAGAGATGTCGGCTTTATTAGCCTGTTTTGCCCATTTCAATAAAGCATTCTCTTCCCACGAATGCAAAATGTTACATAGTTTTTCACAATATTTTGAGCGCTAATGCATGATTCCTCTCGTTAGAATGGAAACCGACATATTTAGGCTTCGAGAAGCAATTTTAGGGATTGCAGCTTTAGCGTGTGTAGCTACTTCATAAACTTTCTGATGATGCGAATAAAAACGTGATTTATTGTATTTAGATGTACAGCATTTTCACTTTAAACATTCATGAATTTCATGGTATCCTTAACCTTAAACAGTCTGGCGTCCTTTTTAAAGGACAAACCGTTTTTCCAGGTTACAAAGAATTTTCTCCAAGCCTATTACCAATCTTGGGGCATGGATATTTCTATTGGGGAACATACTTTAGTGCAATGTTGAAAAGATTAACACGTTTTTTGAAAATGTCGAATTTTACAAAAATTTGAATTCTCTCCATACCTAATGTTCATGTATTTAGAAAGTTTAAGATCGTGGAGGCAACAAAGAATTAAACTGTTTTTTGAAATGTACAAAGATATTCCGAACACATTGAGGCGTGCTGTGTGCTAAGTCAAGAGTCGCTTTAATACTTTTTGAGCTATAAGCGTTTAAAATTTTTATAGGATCATGAAAATTTTTATAAATCCCTGGGATGTTTAAGGTTAATATGAAATTTGTGTCGGTATGCCTGCTTGTAAAAATGCAGTAACACATTCCATCGTTTTATTAAAAGGCAGTAATAAATTCCATCGTTTTATAATTTTAAATACTGTTCCTTTATGAACATATAACTCGTATTCGGAATCGCCGCGAGCTTTCTTTTTCAATGACACTGCTTTTGAACATAAAATGCAATCGAGTTCTCTGTTCTCGGTGAATTCTTTCAAATATTGGCCCGCATAAGTATCACTATCGCCTCTCTGATGCTGAGCGCAAATCTTTGGGCCTTTTTCCCCGCCATCGCGATGCTTCTCGTCGTGATTGACTACCTGCACCTCCTAGCTTGAAACATACTCCTCATCACAACTCTGGTTTCTCTTTTTTGCTTGCCGATTTTCAGTCTTGTCTCATTAAACCGTCGTCTCAGTTTTTACAACTTCTTCTTGTAGTCTCCTGTTGACTTCAACAACGATTTTCAACTTTGGTAGTTCTTTTGCCTCGAATATTACCTCTGATCTTGGGCTTTTAGCTACTTGGTCTTCCGTTAACCATCTTGATTTTAGCTCAACCAAGACATGTGTATTTCTTTTTATGTATCTCCTCTTCTGATCTGCATCTCCCTGTGAACCTTTCTCCTCATCAAACTAATCTTGGATTTCACTTTAATTCCTCAGCTGCTGTGAACTCTTTGTTCAACTCCATTCCTCACGTCATTCTTCTCCCTGTTGGGCGCCTTCTTATTCCTTGTTCAACTTTTTGCCTTCAAATTGATCACTCCCTTGTAATACACAGACGCTCTTCTCAAATTCTACACTCTTCCGATGTCTCTACTTTTTGCTCACTCGCAAATTGGACATTGATCCTTTAAATTTCATTAAGTTCTCTAATTCCCGCTCCACTCGCACTGATGATATCACTTTCTCCATTCGTCGTCCCAAGAAACATAACACCCTTCACTCATTTTTCAATCGTGCTTGTATTGCTGTTAATTACATCTTGACTCTCAACCCTTCAACATCCATTGATTTCTTTTCTCCGCTCCCAAGCTTCAAGAAATCTTTGATGTATTTCCTCTTTGCTGATACCTTCTTCATAATTCTCTCTGCTCCTACTTTATCTCCTGTAACTGTCCTCGCGGCTAAATAGAGTAATTCATTATTATTATTTTATCTGATTTTTTACTTTTAACTTCGGCAAAACTGATCCTGTTATAATTAGCTAACTGTAGTTAAGTGTAAGCTAGTCTAATACATGTATTATGGAGTATCATATGCAATGTTATCAAACTTCAATTAGACCATTAACGAAAACATGAAAAATAACTTATATTACTATATGATTATGGAATTTTTATCGTGTATTTGCCATTATTTCTGCTCACAGTGCTCCTTTCTGTCGTTTTGGCTATCCTAGTTTTTATATATTATACGTTTATGCAATCGTCAATTACACAAGCGAATCAAACAAGATGATAATTGCATATTGCTATACACTATCTATATCACTAATGGCGTCAGTGTCAAATTTCTATAAAAGTTAGGTGTGGACTTATGGGGTTGACTTAACACAGATTACAGATGTGTACACCAGATAATGTTTTAAAATTCTCTATTGTCAATCGAAAATGAATGTACTTCGATTGTAGTTGAAATTATAAGATTTTACATTCAACAGATTATTATACATTTAAATGCTTTCAAACATTAATATTGATCGTAGATGCCTTACAATATATCAAATAAATTTTAATGATTATATTTCAGGTAATTTTTTAGTCATGTGTGTTGTGCATTGAAAATTTTTAAATTACAAGTGATGAATATTTTTGTGAAAAATAAATTTGAATTCAGCATAAAAATATCATTAAAACTAATAATTGGCGCAAAGTTTTTTAAATAGCAATTTTTTCAATGCATCCTACTGAATATACCTTGGATGAATAGATGACAGAATAGTTTGCGAATATTTCACCTGTAATTTTCCTGATTGCATATATTCATTAGGGTGTAATGACAATATTTCATTTTGATTACAGGTTTTAGACAAGTAATGGTTGTGTACGGGTATTCTCACTAGCACATTCGTTTTTTCATTTAGCATCATTAATAATAATAATAATAATGAAAGACTTTATTAAGCCAGTTAGGGCGGAACAAACCAAAAATTAAAAAGTCAAATCAATCGACAACGGGAGCAGTCACACAGGATGAAGTACGCGCTGATGGAAGAGTAGTCAAAGTGATGATTATGATATGACAGTATGAATATGACAGATTCATTCGATTTAATTATTGCAATTTGGTTATTCCCTTTCTAAAAATTCTCATCTATTGCTGTTGCTTTATGGTAACAACCTTAGAAATGTGTACTTTTGATTATACGATTATACTGGTTCTGTTAATATATTTCACATTATTGAACAATTTTTCTAACTGCTCTCTTTAGGAACGGCCAAACGCTAGAAATGCGCATTATAAGCTGACATCAACTATAATGTTATGGTTTATGGTAAATAATTTTAGTTTTATGTTTGCTTATAGTTTTTAGACTGAACGTGATGTTTCTGGTGAGATGAATTTAGGCGGAAGTTTAACTCGCCAATCCGAAAACGATTGGCCGCTTAGCGATTACAATAGCCACGTGGGGAATATAGGCCGTACAGTAGAGGCTTTGGAAAATAGTATGCGCCGACTTCTAAATGAAGTGTATTTTGATTTGACCATGCACTTTGCCAATACTTTAAGGTAACTTATTTTTGAAAGTATTATTTCGTAAAGCATTGTTGCAAAGTATAGTACATTTCAGTTTTTTATTACACTTATTTCATCTCGCATGACATATTCGTTTACTCTTTTTTATTTGATTGTTTGCAGTGTTTGTATTGCATGTGATATTCAACTTTTACCTACATGAAGAATATCGTTATATTAGGTGATAAGCGACTTCTGTTCATTAAAGTACGATGTTTTAGATTAAAATTTTACAATAGCTGCATCCTTAACTCTCATTTGCAATTTTAATATATTTTGGTTCTCTAATTATATTAATAGAAATTGTAAGAAACATATTTTTAAAGTAAATTGTATTGCTTAAGCCTCTAGAATTGTAACTAGATGAAAACGGTCTCGATGATTGTCCTGGCACACCATTGTGACCTGGAATCACAAAATTTTAGTGAAATTCATAGAGAAGATTAATAAATGTAGCTGAATATGGCTGCCTTTGCATTTTCTGAATACGTTATGGCAGCTTTTTGGGCTTTAATACATACTCTGAAAAGTCTACGTCTATTTGAGCAGAAACCTCTTCAATGATAACAATTGCTTTCTTGAATCAAAGTCACTGTATCAAGACAATTCATTACAGCTTTAAAAGAAAATCCAACTAAATCTGCAGATTAATTGACTGAAGATTAAATTGCTATGCATGTTGAACGACTCATTTTTTTTGATGCTGAGATTACAGTTGATTTTATTAATGTTATTAGTGTTGATAAATAATAGAAGGTCTTTTAAGGTTTGTTCCCACTATCGACTTTTATCAGCAGATTTTAATCGAAAATGCAATTATTTTCGTTCACATTGGCGATTTTTTATCATCCGATTTTTTATCAGAAAAAGTGGAGTTGGAAGAGCGTTCAGACTATCGATTTTTTATCAGATGATAAATTATCATCTTTTGATTGACAGTAAGAAAAACAACAGCATCTGTTTATGGATTGGTTTGTCTTGGAATGTAAACAATGTTTACATATTTTGGAGTTGAAATATTTCAACGACAATAATTTACGTTTTGAAAGTCTGTTCCCTACTTGAGAAGTAAGCAATTAGTTTCAAGTAGCTATTCGACTAGTTTTAGTACCGTTCAGACTATCGACTTTTATC
>CABFPE010000421.1:533144-548539 GCA_900660155.1 Hofstenia miamia | reverse complement strand
TATATATATATATATATATATTGCTTGAATACGAAGCTTCTCTATCATTTTATGAAAAAAAACAACGAAAATTTTAATTGAGAGTACTTTCAGTAATTACTGTACCATCGTCAGTCAAAAACAAAAATTATTTAGTAGTAAAATATAAATTTACAAATCATTAATTAATTAAACTAAAACAAGAGAAGAGTTTGATGACATTTAGTATTTAAATTACATGTAGGTTTCTCTTCCTTAATATAAATTGATTCTGAGATCTTGGTGCATTTGTGTTTCATTAAAATATTAAAGTCAGATGTTGATGCTTTATGTATTTTGCGTATTTTTGAGTGCATATAATTTTCGGATTGTAAGTGTCCATAGAAATGTTCTTGAATTCGTGTCTTCAAATGTCTTTTGGTTTCACCAATGTAGAAGCTGTCACACTTCTGACAATTATATTTATAAACAATTTGTTTGAAATTACAAGAAATAATAGTACACTTAATTTTTTAGCACCACTAGTTCAGACCATGTTGGTTTATAGAAATTACAAAGCATGTATTAAGTTTTTGTTATAAGTAGTGGAGCATGTTAGCTTATACATCAAAGGGCGATGAACTTTAAACAATGTACTACTATAAATTTCCATATAATAAATGTTCTCCTTGGCCTCTATTAGAGCTGAGATATGCATTGGCATTGATTTAATAAGGTTTTGGAAAATATCAATTTTAACGGATCTAATTTTATAAATATCAGAAAATGTCAATTTACACATTAGTTATAATTAGGAATGTGTCGGAATTCGGTATCCGGTAAAATCGGCAATTACACAACCAGATCCGGATTTTACCGGATAACATATTCTGAGATAAAACTTGATTTTAAAATGGAATTTTCAAAGAAAACGCTATATTTTTTCCATGATATGGAAGTTGTCATGCAACAACAAGTTTTTCTGATATATTAATTGAGAAATAAGGTTGTTCTTCATTAAAAATTTGGGCAACCAAACCTCCTAATTCATATTTTTTTCTGTTTGTCTATTTTGCAGTCTGCTACAAATTTGATGATTTTTGGACCTGGGATGCAGTTAAATAGTAAAATATAATATTTGTGGCTGAAATCTCATTTTGCATTTTTCCAATTAATTAAGAAAAACTTAAAAAGGAACGCTGGATTATGACTGTTTTGAATCATTTCAACTAATATATATATATAATTTCAATTAATGTACTTCCCGATTTAATCCCCGAAAAGTTTAGTTGTTAGCTGATTGTGGATCCGACCCACTGGTTGACGCGATTCCAGGACTGGCCATGTATGCTGGCACCTGAAAAATATATTAAAGTAACTGTATACATTATTATTTCATGGATTTTGTAAGGCATGTGTGTTGCAGGACTGTGCTATGCCTATTCTGGCAAAATATATTAGGGTTAACAATCGGATTTCGTCATTTCATAAAAAATCAAAGTTGTTCAATGTTTTACATTTGAAATTCTTTCAAATGCTGTTTCTCCTCCCACCCTTGATCTTGGAGATGATGCTTGTGAAATAATCGCCCATTTCAAATCACGATTAGAAAATACCGTTTTTACTGCTATAATGAAAGGAAAGGGCATGAACATTTAATCGGAATGGTATGCCAAGTTACGAAAATGTCAAGCAACATCGGCTGCAGTAGAAAGAAGTTTCTCTCTGTTGAGAAAACTTTAAACCTATGACAGAAGTCTTAACCACAATAATACTGTATATGGAAATGTATGTGCTGTTATTATAATTTAGTGAAGTAGTTGTTTTAAAAAATTGACTTCTTATTATGTAAGAGTGTTTTTATATCTTGTTCTCAGTATTTGAAAAACGTTTGAAAAATGGATGCTCATGTTTTAGGGAATGTTTGACTAAATCCCGTCATATTTTGTCAGAAAAATAAGGTCATATTTTGTTTTTTTAAAGTCATATTTGTGGTTGCCCTAGTAATAATTGAACAATATATTATTCGTTATTCCGTAAATTATTCGGTACCTGGTAGTCAAATTATCCGGTATCTAGTATATTCAATTCACTATCCGGATCCCATCCCTAGTTATAATTAGTATTATTGGTAATTTATTATCTCTTTTATTTTCCCAACTTGACTGGGGTGTTGTGGACCCCAGCTAGCGAAACAAAGTATTTGACTGAACATGATTTTTTTAATATTAAATATTACTTATGTTCAACCATGCCAAAGCTTGAAACATAATTTTGAGACAGGGAAATTTAAGAATTAAGGATTCTGATGAGGATTACAGTGATGAATGAGCTAGAGAATAAGATTAATACATTCTTTTAATTTTTGACCCATTTGTTATGTGTTTGTTGAATGACACTAAAGTAGAAGCACGGGCATTGCTGTGAAACATTATTATTATTATTAACGCGGGGTGGTGCGGTGAAAATAATGACTCCTTATGTATGATATAAACCTCCATTATTCTAATATTCCTTTAGAAATGAGGATTATAATATCACTTTGAAATACGCTAACAGCGAGAAGTGGAAGTTATATTGAACATGCCAGACTAATAGAATTTATTAGTCAATAAGCTTGGTTTGATTATCAGTTAATTGCTTAATTAACGTGTTTCACTGTAAATAATTATTTTGTCTGTTTCTGTATGGTTTGCTTAAGGAGAAATGTAAGAAAGCTTCCTTCTCCACTGCACCATTCCATCATTTTTATGAATCTCAGAAATCAGAAACGCTCAAATTTTATATAATTTGATAAAAATTTTGTTTGTGCATTCAAATTGTTAAAATTCAAAATTTTTATCATTTGTTTTCAGTCTTATTAACTATTTGCGATTCGGTAAATTTTCAGAAAACCATTGCCGCGCACGCCTCTAGTCTAAGATGGTAGTCTAAATTATTAATTTCAATTTCATGCATTAAGTCTAAATAATTAGTTTAGCAATACATATGAATTTCATTTAATATAATTTGACAAAATTTATATTTATAATTTTGCCTTTTCATTTTTGTTAGGATCACATAAGACCAAGAATGCGTAAGAAAGGGCTATATGAAACGTGTTATTTTCAAATCTGCAATAGAGCACAACCAATATATGGCTTGTACTGTATACGACCTGTTCAATTATTATTTTAAGGAAATAGTGATATGGCCATAGCAACTGACACCCAACTTGCAAAGAGAGTATTAGTGGACGTAGTTTTCAACAGAGGGCTATTAAGAAATACCCCAATAAGAAAAATTCCGTTGAAATCTTCGGTTGTTGAAATTGTTACTAGCTTCCGCCCAACACTGAATAATTCCTTCTACTTTTCGTTTTATTACACATTTCTATTGATTTGTCCAATAAAGTATTTAATGTTTATTAGCTACTTTTAGCTGATCAGTTAACATTTATCAGTTGTTGTTGCTGAAGATCTAAATTGTAAATTATAAATCTAAGTCTAAATCTACATTTTACACAAATCGATAATAGCAGTTTCAATGTAACTCAACTAACATATAGTATCATGAAATCGTTGTTAATAAAAATTAGGATCCATGCAAAGAATTGTAGCCTAATAGCAGAACTGTGGTCAAACCTGTGCAACCATGTATCAAACACTATCGCTGGGGATGAACGATTTGGCCTTTATAATTTTTGACAATTCTATCGATTTTGAGCTGCGTAAATCATATGGATCATTTTCGGAAAAACAATTTGCATGGCGTCAACTGTTTTCAATATTTAAGAAGCCTCATCCGTGCCACATAACAGTACTTTTTCCACGTTTACCTTGACTTTCTGCATGTTGTCGTGACTAAATATAGCTGTTGTTGACAACAACTTGTTGTGCCTCTAGTCTTCAAGTACCTTTCCATTTTCGAATAGTGCAATGAAGAAATTTACAATATATCGGCCTTGGTAGTTAATTGTTTCGTTAAATGATATCCATTCGTACTGATCGTTTAATTCCAGCAAAATTCATTTCATTGACCGGTAATTTCGTTAATAAAACTAATTTTGGGTTGGAATCTGCTAGTAGAAAGCATTGTCTGTCCTGGAAGTGATTTTTGGTCTGGTGTTTAGTGCTTTCGATATGCTGTACTATCTAGGAACGTCTCTTGAATAAGACTGATATTTCAATAATAGAACAAAGTAGAATTTATTTGTCTTGTCCCTAATAGACAATTCATCTTCTCAACTCTGACAGAAACTTTAAAAATATGCAAATAAATCTGCAATTTTCGTCAAAATTGCCCAATTTATGCAATTTGTATATGCATTTTGTGAAAATGTCTGAAAAATATCCACAAATATGCATTATATTCTAGTTGCACATTTTGTCGCGCCTAATTTATATTATTCATTTTAAATTTACATGGTAAATTTTACTTGACTAATTTTCTGTAATTCAGAGTATAAGTGATGGTTTCCTAATTGAAAAACGTGAATCTCTGAAATTATTATAATTATTATCATTCCTTCTCACACCTTGATATTTGCGTTACAATATTTTTTAGGAAGGCAGCCGTTTCCAGGAAATCTGCGAACTGTTCTTGCCACTCTAGCTATTCCAATTAACGCTGCCTTCTATACCGCTTCGGTAATTCTAATTCCTTAAATATATCTCATTCTTCTTGCTTGCTACACATAATACTCTCCACTTTCTGAACTCTTTACTGACCTCCAATAGTGAGTGTTGCTTTTCTTCCATATTCTTTCAGTCCCAATGCCTCTACATTTACAACTTCCTCCTTACTACCGTGAAACGCAGTCTATCCGCATCTCAATTTAAGTTTAATGTTGCTAGTAATTCATTTTTCCCTATGTAACTCATTTAACTCATTTTAACTCCTCCTTGCTATTCCTGCAGAGTAACTACACATTGGAATCAGCACTAGTATCTTCCTTACACTCCTCGTATATTCTTTCTTCAATCTTGCCTTAATTTCCTGCAGTGTCAATCACTCCTCAGTCCTTGTATTTTTCATTGACTTTCTCAATGTTGCTCCCACTATTTATCCCAATTTCTGTACCTTCAGTCCAACTGCCACTGATCAATATGACATTTACAGTTCTCCAAAAACCTTTACTACTGTGGTATCTTCCTTCCTCGAACTAGTATGTACCGGGTAACTTACAACCCAACAACTCTTCGCAAGCTAATACTCCATTTCTCTTTCAGCCATTTTGTCGTGCACGTAAGCCTCACCTTACACACTACTAACTCAACCCCTTTCTCTAGAGGTCTACTTCGGTAAAATCCATTGTCCTTTTCCAATTCATCTTGTCTGAGCTTTTTCTTGACCTGCTCATTCTTTATCTTTAGTCCGTCATTCTCACTACTCTTGCAGACCCTTTCTTCATTTTCAGTTATTAAATGTAAATAATTCTTTAAAAACCATTTATATTCAATTTATGTTGTGATAGTGTACAATATTTAATTGAAACTAGTGAACATAATTATTGCAATTGTGTTGGCTATATATCTTAAATATAGCACTTAATTCAATAAATTTTAATTTCTATGATTTCTTATTGTTCGAAACATTTTAAGAGAATTTTAGGTTTACCTAGTAATATGACAGACTAAATGTTGAATTCGATTTAGTTTCTTTTTCTACAATGACTTCTGTTTCACCTGTGGTAATTGATGAAGGGACTTTTAAATATATACTTATTAAGCTAACGCCACCAAGTGGAGAATCGAGGTACATTGTTAGAGGCGATTCTTCTTGTGAATATCATGCTGATATATTAGATACAGTTGAGAATTCTCTTAGCAAATGTGGCTATGAAGTTGATTGTGTTGGTGGAGGCAGGATTTGTCACCAATCGAAACAGAAAACTATTAATGTGTATGGATATTCTGTGGGCTTTGGAAGAGCTGATCATCAAATTACAGTTAATGTGTTAGCGCAGCATTACAGTGATTATAAGATAACTTGGTCCAATGAAGGATATTGACATATCTGAACTCTTGCAGTGTTAAACATATATGTAGTGATGTTGTAAATTTCATATTAATAAAGTACTTCCCATTCATATCCTCCAGCATGCTGCTCTTGTGTTATTCACAAATGACTGTATGTCTAATCAAATTTTTGTTTTGTAAATCTTTTTTCTAAGTCTTTCAACATAATTAGTTTCTTTTCTTAGTTTATAGTGTTGATG
This sequence comes from Hofstenia miamia, assembly GCA_900660155.1. NCBI lineage: Eukaryota > Metazoa > Xenacoelomorpha > Acoela > Hofsteniidae > Hofstenia > Hofstenia miamia. The sequence continues at coordinate 542,382 of CABFPE010000421.1, read as the reverse complement.
TAATAATTAGCTACCAATGATTTTTACTTTCAGTTTACATACGAGGTCGTAACTTTGTATGTAGTTCACAGCATCGCAACTGCACTGAAGTGACGGTTGCTTTATGTATTTCATGTATGCTAATGGGAATTACCACATCATGCACTATAGCTGCTGTTTTTAATTTTTAATATTTTTGCATATGCGTTATATTAACAATATACTGCAGTGTTTTGTAAATTATCAATGTACACTTAAATTGTTTATGTTTTAGATGAGTGCATTATGATAAGCTATGCCTAATGGGGCTCACACCTGGAGTAAAGGATCTACTAAAAAGTGGAATTTATCTAAGGTCCTCCATAGGTCAGGTGAATGCTTAAATGATTCTTCCTTGACTCACTTCCATCCTGACCTGGTCGCCCAGCATATCACTAGTATTGACTTTATTTTATTTAAGGAAATCCAGCCTTCTGAACTTTTAAATGTTGGTTGGACTAAAAAAAACAAACGAGTAGAATGTCCAGCGATTACTGCTTTTACTCATCGCTTTAATCAGAATAGCTTTCTTGTACGTCAAGTTATTTTGCAATATAATGAACTAAAACATCGCGTCGAAGCTTTGGCATTTTTTATAAAAGTTGCTAAGCATCTTCATGAACGTTGCAATATGAATGGATTAGTTGCTATAATTCGTTCACTTGAAAGCCAACCTATTTTTCGTTTGAAGCACACTTGGGCTGATTTGCCCCGTAAAGAAAAGGCGTGCTTTGAAAAACTTTGTGAATTGGTATCAAGTGAAAATAACTATAACTTATTAAGATCTGCAATGGAAACCCTAATTTCAACTCATCATAAATGTATACCTTTTCTGGGTATCTTTTTATCTGATATAGTTTTTATAGACTCTGCTTATCCTTCTAGAGGAGTTTTCTTGTCTAATGATGCACAGAGAATTTCGGAAATGAATAATATTTGCAGAATGATTTCCGAGTTTCAAAACTCTTCATATGATGATCCTCTTCCAAATAAACAATTGGAGGAGATCTTGTATTCAGTTCCTTACATTGAAGAGCTACAGACATTTCTTGATAAAGATCAACATAATTTGTCCTTAACCCTCGAACCTTCGACAAATAAATTATCAACTCCGCTCACTTCTCCCCATCAAAAAATTTCACCTTCCACAAAACGGGGTCATCGAAAAAGCCAAAGTGTTGGAAGTAATGCCCAATTGTTTTTATCAAATAGTGCGGAAAGCAGTGAAATTAATCTTTTAGATGGAAGTGTTATGGAGACCTCTGTCCCCATCATTCAGAGTCCTCAACCTTTCAAAGATGATTACTATTTAAGTGATACTCTAGATGATTGTTTGTGTGAATCATCAAGTTCAGATGAGCCTATAAACTGTGAACTTATTGGCCAATATAAATTGCAGGGTGTTTTGCGCAGAAAGGTTGTCCGAAGTAAAGCAATTAAAAAGGCACTATCTCCTTGGCGTCGATTTTGGGTTGGGCTTATTGATACTCATTTAGTTATGTTTTCTTCTAAGAAGTCTTTCCATATTCCTTCTCTAAGAAGTCACTTCCACTCGGAACCATGTAAATTAATAAATCTCCGATCATGGCATAGTAAGCAGAGCTTAACTCCCGAGAATGCACACATTTTTATGTTGATGTCGATTGATCAAGAGAAAGTTTATCGATTTGATGCTTCCAACCCCGAAAGAGCTGCTATGTGGTATCAATACATTACTAATGCTACATCGAAATTGCAAATTAATGGTGAAAATCTCATTGATTTCGGAAGATTGTAGCTAAAATTCGCCATTTCTTCCCTAAACTTTTGATTTGCACAATGCTGCGTTTGTTATTAATTTTAAGCATTTTTGTATATTTAGTAGTTTAGTTCAATTCAATAACTTTACATTTATACAAAAAACTGTACAATATGCTAATTAATAGTGATATTTGATTATGTCCAAAACACTAAATTGTAGCGGTTTTCACTACAATTCAGTAATGAGATTTTGCCTACTGTTGCATTTGCATGCATGCATTGTCTGGCAATGCGTTGCAGCTTATTGATAGATTTGTCAATAACTGATAAAAATTTCATAAATTTGCACATTTCAGTGGTTTATAGACGGTAATCGTGCAGTCGTTTTCTTAATTTAAGTCGAAATAACAAGTGTTAAGTTTAGAGTGTGAAACAATTGAAATACAATAACTTTGTAAAACAAATTAATATAGACTGCGTTGTTTGTGTTAGAAGGCGGCTTATGAATGATTTTAGATATATTTTCAACTGAATGTTGTCATTGTAACTTCGTTTGTGAAGCGTTTCGTAAGAGTTATCAGTACAAAGGTTCTTGCATCATTGAATAATTGAATTAATGATTTTTCCAATGTAACATAAACGAAATTTTGTTCGAAATGATTTAAGGTTTTTTATATTATGGAATAGTTAATTTCTGCATAAAAAGCTTATACACATTTTTAGGAAAACATTAAAGGTCTTCAATGAATAATCACTGATAGGTATTTCAGTTGACTTCAGCATAGGAGATCAGTTTTTATTGGGTGTAGCATAAATGTTGAAAAATACTAATTAAGTTATAGTAAAAGAAATCTAAGGAATTATGCTTTCTTTTAAAGATTTGATATATGTATGCATGTATTATTTTATGTAATTGAAATTTCATTGGGTGATTAATGATGCCATGGCCAGCTATTATTTTACTGGGGCTTTGTCATGATTACTTTAATCTGCCTAAAATTTAGAAGCATGCATTCGATTAAATTAAGACAGTTATTGAAATTCGGGCGATAAGCATTTTAAATTGCATATATTTAGCTAGTATTATATAAGGCAAGTGTAAAACATCACCATTCATTAGTGAGTTTTTATTCTTTTCTGGAATTATTCCTATTCACCTTGATATTTTTTTTACAAAATTTATATATATATATTTGTAATTATATTAACACCACCATTACCAAGATTATTTTATGTATATGGACTATCTAGAAAATATATTTTCTTCTTAATGCGAACGTATTCTAAATTAGTTTGTTTTAAAGTACTTTGACAAATATCCATGTTATTTAAAAAACATGTTTTGCCAAATGCAATTGCATATAATAGTCACCAGAAAACGAACGAGGGACTTTTTATTTAAACAAAAATTTTTAACTTGCAAATATATTAAACTGCATTAATAAAAGATTAATCCATGTTTTGAGCGACATGTATTACAAGGGCAGACGAAATAATGGGTACAAGGATCTTCAATTGTATAATTTGTTTTAAAAAACTTCAACAGTCTTAAATTGTGATTTACATCTTTTGGTGCACTAAGAAGAATAATAGATGTTTTCAAATGAATGAAATTTGCTAATGGACCACTCGATTTTCTACAAATTTTTCTTTCAAAGATGTGATTTGAACTTTTTAAGTTTGAACTACGTACATTCTTTAAAATATACAAAGTTATAGATTTTAATATCAAATTTATTGTTTGCGCTTATTAAAAAGAAAAAGATCAAAAAGTTGAAATTTAAAAAGGAGGCAAAATATTTAATAGAATTAAGGGAGACTTGAAATTTTCTGGTTGTATCATCCAAAGGAAAATTTTTAAAAATTTTTCTAAACGATTTATATCGCTTTTATTTGCATACCAAATTGGGGTAGCATAAAGAAGAGCTAAAAAAATCAATGAATTATATAAATTCTTTTTTATTTTGAAGTTAGTATTGAATGGTATAGTTCTTATGATAGAAATAAAAAACTTTTTACATGATTTCAATTTCTTTGATATATGTTCACTCCAAGAAAATTTATTTGAGATAGTAACGCCAAAATCTTTAACAGAAGATGAAGAAACTAATCTTACATCATTACTTAGCCGAATAGTAGTTTCTGGAGACATTATAGTAAATAGTTGAAACTTGTTAGTTAAATTCTATTGTTTTCTTTTGGCCACAGCAAAAACAGGTTTAAATCTGATTGGAAATTAGTGCAGTTTTGACCTATTATCTTTGTATCATGAGCAAGTAGAAGCGGAATTGTATCAATACATTGATCAGGTAAATCATTAATAAACGAAAAAAAAGTAGAGATCCAAGCACAGATCTCTGTGGTACACCACTAGTAACTGGAAGCAATTTAGATTTAGTGTTTATAATAACCTGTTGAGTTCTATTTAATAGGCATGAGGCAACTAAATTTAGAAAATTATGTGGAACATTCTATCTACTCAGCTTATCTAAAGGAGTCCATGTGAAACTTTATCGAAAGCTTTTCTAAAGTCAAGATATAATATCATACATGCCTTATTTCCATCATAATCGGAGTACCGTCGATCCATTAAAATAAGAAGTTGAGTTACTGTTAAGGTTTTTCTAACAAATCCAAATTGAGAATGCGTTAGTCTTTTTTTATTATTGGAAAAAGTGCATCGAATATAATACGTTCAAATAGTAGTGATAATTTACATAAAATGCTAATAGGAAGCTAATTTCTAATTATATGTTTGGTCCACGTTTGTGCAAAGGGTAAATATAAGAAGTTTTTCATAGTTTCAAGAATTCACAAGTACTTAATATGTGATTAAATAGTTTCTTTTCAATGGGAGCCAAACATGAAACATGCTTTCTTAGAAATATTCCGGGAATGTTGTCTGGACCACATCCTTTTGAATTGCATTTAGATAAAAGTTTGGTAACTTGTTTGGTCGTCAATATTATGTCAAAGGTTTTTGAATTATTGGAAAATTTTAGGAAATCATGAAAATTTCGTGGGAAAACAGAGAAGTAACGATTAAATAAGTTAGAAATTTCAAAATCTGAACTTGCACAGTCTTTATCTAGCTACATTGGTTTGGGCATGGATTTTGGGGATAAAGATCGAATAAGTTTGTAACAGGAATTTTTATCTGAAGTAACTATGAAGCTTTCTACTTAAATTAACTGATCAAGTTTAATAGAATTTAATAGATCTTTTGTTGTTTTGTAGTATTTTAGTTTTAATTCTGATTTTCTTGTATGAACCTTTTTCGGAAATTGTCTTCAATTTGTTATAAATGTGAACTATATGCGATGTCCAATGGTTAGGTAAGATACGTCTGTTGGTTCCTTTTGTGGCGACAATGTCGGAAATTATGGTAAATAGTTTTTCATACCAAATCGAAACAAAATTAATGTCATTAGAATGAATATAGATTGGGCAAGGGAAATAGAAAGGTCTTCATTATTACATTGTGAATATGAGTAATATTATTATCAAATTTATTGGGTGTAGATATTCCAAGAATTTTATCAATATCAAGTGGATCTTTTATTATAGAAGTTGTAAAAACAATTATAGCATGGTTAGCAAAGCTATCTGGTGCAGCGATTAATTTAGAAATGGAAATGAAATTAAAGATACATAGAACTACGTCAAGAATGTTGCCACCAATGAGTAGGAAAATCGATTAACTGCTCAAGAAGCGTATCAACAAAATAGTTAAGCAGAGAGTAATCAAATGTATGTGGAAACAAACGATGAGCCAATCAGTGTCCGGTAAATTAAGATCACCACAAATAATTACATTTGATGTTTCAAGTGCAGCATTTTGAATTAAATAGTTTTGAAAAGGTTAAGTTGTTTAAGATAGTCAACAATATCAATAGCAGAAGGCCTACATTTACTTCCATGTGGGAAGATATATTAACAAATTAAGAGTATGAATTCTGTAGGGAAACGTAAAATAATGGAACATCCAAAATCAATTTGAATTTTGGGGTCAACTTCTAAAAATGCAATGGTCTTGTGAACTAAAATTATACAACTACCATGTTCTAATGTCTATTTGTTGGCAGCGACAATGTAACGTGAATTAGGAAAATATCATTAAAACAGCTATCAAACCACGTTTCTGTTAATGATATAACATTGCAATCAAAAGCATTTATATAAGACCAAAGTGAGACACGTCTTTTAAACTAAGTAGACTACGACAGTTCCATTATATAAAATTATCATTATAATGAGAAGGTAGTCAATCACATTTGATTTCTACACCATCATTAAATAATTTTGTTTTTAATTCTTAACGAATTTCTATGAACTCCCGAATTTATGAGCTCATATCTCTTTTTCAAAATGCTCTTTTGTAATTCACGCACTTTTGTGGCATAATCTATTGGTACAAAAGCATAACAAAGAAAGTAACCAAGAACTATCAGTAATCTATTTAATTATAATTTTGTACACAACACAATTATTTTTTTATTATTTTTATAAAATGTATTAGTGCAGTTTTGATTTAATGTTTATTGGCAAAATGGTTTGGTGAATCGAAAAGGACTAAGTCACTTAAAGCTAATTATGATGACGTTGCACAATCAATAGCAGACGAACGAATTAGCAAAAGAGTAAACAATTTGAATTTCAAACAAGTACATGCCAATGTTTAAATGTTTATGTAATATTACTATAAATAGCTATTAATGGATTTATTTGGTGATGAATTTACTTCATTTGATTTCTTATTGTTATATTATCAGGTTTGATTATATATGTCAACGGAAAGCAAACGTCTGAGTCACAAGTAGTTACTCAGTAGTCCCCAGATTAGACTAGAGATTCCTGGAGCTGACGCACATACAGCTATTCACAATGGGGTGCTGTCTGGTAGCTGGGAACTTACTCCATCGTGCAGCTCTTAGGTTAAGTCTACGTGTAGGGGCTTTTACTTTGTTGTAGCTTTCCAACCAATTCATTTGTTATAATAAGTCATGTCATTAAATAGCTGAATAGCTAACCATAGGCTAACCCATTTTAGATCCAAATTCTCTAGGTGTAATAACAATCTTTATTATACATACGAGGTGCCTAAGAGCCCCGAATTATATTACATATTGTTAATTGTAACTGTCAAGTTAGACATCTGTATTACTGACTATAAATACGACTGTTAGGTATTCCATTTCTGCCGACCATATTGATTGTTCACATGTATTCAAGGTGTAGTTACATCTACTTATATGTAGGGCCATTTATATGTAGGGTTCATAACAGGCTTATGCTGAATGGTTGTGAGCACTCATTTATTGCATCTATATAAACCTTTTAAAAAGCGTTATCTTAAGTCGAATTGCGGAAACCAAAGCATGTGAAATTGTCCCATGGTTTGCTAGTTTTCTGTATCGTCGATCCGTGCAGACCCGTATTGGTACGGACATATCATCACCAAGAGTTAAAACTAGGGGTGTACCAGAAGGCACAGTTGCGGGACCAAAGTTGTTTCCATTAATGATAAACAACCTCAGCCCGAAGTATCAAAGAAACATGTTTGTTAAATATGCAGATGATTTGACAGGAACCTTTTTCACTAACGCCCAAGAAGAAGTAGACAATGTAATTCTTCACAGTATTAGAAATGGCCTTAAGATAAACACTGAAAAAACGATCGAATTTGTTATTAATACGACAAATTCCATGCTTGATCCGCCTCCACTATTTATTGACGGTAACAAGATTGTTCGATCAAGAGATATCAGTCTACTTGGACTTAAAATTGATAATAAACTCATACTTACTGCTGAGATAAATAGCCGGATTACCACTGGAAATCGGATGTTAATATTTCTTCATTATATGAAAAATATTGGGTATAGAATGTGTGAACTTCAAACTGTATATCGATCTTATATTGAATCCAAATTGACATATGCACCACTTTCCTTATGCGGAACCAAATATCAAAGGTTGGATAGCGTAGCATCACGTGCGTCTGATATCATTGGAAAAGCTCAACGTAAACCATCTAAATTTATTGAAGCCTGTATTATAGACGAGTTTATCAAATCACGGTCAAGTCAAAGCCACCCATTACATAGTTTGACAAAAAACATTACACTATCGTCATCATCTCGAAAACGACTTTATCATTTGCCGAAAGCTCGCACAAATCATGGGAAACGAACTTTAGGCTTTGCAGGTGCATCCTTATCAAATTTATCAAATTTGTAAATAACTTGTTGCTCTGGCATAAGAGCATAATAAAGATTACTTTACTTTACTTTACTTTACTTTTACTACTACTACTACTACTACTACTACTAAAAGCATTTATTTATGCATTCTATAAACTAAAACAAAATAACAAAAGTATGAGAATATAGTTTGACTGCAACCAGTTTGTTTAACCTACATAGAAATTGTGTGAATATTCTTTACCTGTGTTTTCCATTATGAAATACTTCTTAATGTCAATTTTGCTGCAGGGTTGTTCAGTTCGAAACTTTAAAGGAAGCTGATTATAAATCTCAGATGCTTTCATAAGGAAAGAATTTTTTCCGTGGCTATTTTTAATGACGCGTTTTTTCAAGTATTGATGCGTCCTTTTATTAAAGGTTAAAGATTTACTCACATCAAGATAATCAAAAACACAGCTTCAGCCTAGAATAATTGAGCAGAAATATAGGAAAACAAGGTACATAATGTATTTTGTCGGCTTCANATCATTTCGTTTAACCTACATAGAAATTGTGTGAATATTCTTTACCTGTGTTTTCCATTATGAAATACTTCTTAATGTCAATTTTGCTGCAGGGCTGTTCAGTTTGAAACTTTAAAGGAAGCTGATTATAAATCTCAGATGCTTTCATAAGGAAAGAATTTTTTCCGTGGCTATTTTTAATGACGCGTTTTTTCAAGTATTGATGCGTCCTTTTATTAAAGGTTAAAGATTTACTCACATCAAGATAATCAAAAACACAGCTTCGGCCTAGAATGATTGAGCTGAAATATAGGAAAACAAGGTAAATAATGTATTTTGTAGGCTTCATTATATTGTATTTTGAATAGATTGGACTTACATGAGAAAATCTAGGAGAGTCTGAGATTGTTTCAATGATACAATTGGAAATCTGCTCGAATTTATGCCATTTCATAGCATAGGGACCAGCTGTTAAAATAGCTCCCTAACTTGTTATGCCATAAATTTTGGCACGAACAAAATTAGGAAGGAAATTATTTGGAAAAAGTGATTTTATAATGGTGATTTTGGACCTAAAGCAAGCAAGCTATCAAAAGTTACACCAAGATAAGTTGCATGTACTGCTGGCTTTAATATAATGTTGTCCATATTCAACCTTAGGTTGGAAAAATTATGTGCAGACGATGTTTGTAGGATCATAAATTGCGATTTTCGTAGGTTCAATTGTAATTTATTTTTGTTGAACCAGAAGTTAATATTGCATAAATCTTG
>CABFPE010000421.1:498953-510248 GCA_900660155.1 Hofstenia miamia | reverse complement strand
TATATATATTTACGCTAACATAAAGAGGAACACACTCAGTTCACAAAATGCTAATGAACTACTAGTTATTCGGTCTTGCAAAAACAAAAAATTATATATAAATTTGTTAATCTACTTATGACATATAATTAGTGTTTCAAATTGTTTCAAATGATTAGAAGCGATCCTTAAAAAGCATATGGGTGCAGAACCAGCAAAGACAGCGTTAAATCTAAAAATGCAAAATGCTAATCTCTATGCATGATCTTTGATAGAATTAATAAATTTTATATTAGTCGTAAGAAGTTTCTCAAAAATAGACAAAATTACATAATACTTTTATGCATTTTGATTAAATTTCGTAGTATTTTACGTTTTTCTTAATAGATGGAGGGCAGAACGGGCCACACGTTCCTGCCCGGTTAATTTCAACGAGCGGGCGTGCGGGCACCGGGCATTGGAAGATAAACGGGCGCAGGCCAGTAAATGTAAAAATGCAAACACTATGAGTAGGCCCGCACAGCTCTACTTAATTGTAAGTGCTTTCTTATTCACTGCTAAATTACAGGGTGGAAAACGTGTCGGATTGGGATATTTATAATCGTTTGCTGGTGCAAGAACACAAACATATACATGTATAAGTAATAATGTAAGAAGTCAAATATATTAGACTTTCTTAAAAATTAATGGATTTTAACTTTAAGCTGCCTGGGGTTTTTTGAAATTTGTTTCATGTATGTATAAAAAAATTTTTAAGCGCTTATAGTTTACAAACTATATTAACGCTATGCTCAATTTGGAAGCGCCACTCCCCGCGACCTTTTGCTTTATGAGCGGCACCAGAGTTGGAATCGGGTACAGAATTTGGAATCGAAATCGAACCGATTTTTTAAACGCAGTACCCGAAACCGAATGTACCCGAAATTCCCAAGATGCACAGCAACTTACCCGAATACTACCCGAAATGCCGAACGGCAAAGTGACTTAAAATTTCAAACGAATGATAATGTATGTTCTCTTTTTTAGACTTTTAATTCACTGCTTTAATATGAAATCCCACTCTTTGGTTTCCCAATAGGAATAAAAATCTAATGAATACTAGAAATAACGTCAAAGGAACTGATTGTCTTACTATTTTGTTAATACGAACAATGATAATCCTTTGAATGTCAAAAATTGAATCAACGTGAAACCGATTGAGATAGATATGAATATTTTAAAACTATTATCTCAAAACATCACCGTGTGTATATGATAAAATACTAGTTAAAACCTTGGTTTTTTGTAATTGAAGTAGCTTGCGTTTTCCTGGAACATGTGGGCTTCCCCGAAACCATACCCAATTTTTCTAGGATTTTGTACCCGAAACTGAACCGAACTGTCGGCTCTCCCCAACCGATTCCAACTCTGCGCGGCACGTCTCAATGGGTTTGCAACAGACTTGTCAACGAGTCGAAATTTTTAAGCGTGGCTCGCCACATAGAACCATTCAATGAGGCTCGTTTTAGCTCGACAAGTCTCGTTGACAAGTCTGCTTTGCACAAGAAACACTCAAAGTTCTTTGTAGTGCTTCCATGGGCTCAAAGATTTACAAATACATGAACATTAAGAAATTTTAAGTCTTTTTAAAAAATTGTTTGTAAATGTGGAAAAACGATTTGTAATTTAAAATGGACGATAGGCAGTTTAATTTATTTTTGTATACATTATATTGAATTTGTATTATATTTATTGACTACATTTATGTTAAAATATTTTTGGTTATTATACTAGTAATCTTTCTTTGATTGAGTCAAAGCACGGTCAGTGTTAGGCGGCCGGTTAGCGTCGCGGGTCAACAAATTTATCCGTTTCTCTCTCTGCTGAATTTAGCTTCACTTTGATCATGGATACCCACCGAAATACTCTTTTCTTTCGTTTCTTCTTAGACTTTTCTACGTGATCAATTTTTACTAATAACAGTAGCATGGAATGTGTTAAGTTGGATATAATTTTGGCAAATAGTTGAATAATACCAGTCAGTATTTGAAGTTTATGTGCACACTAAACTTAGCTCAGCAATAAAGTTTCTTATGTGTGCAGATAATGCAATTTAGATTTTAAAATAACTTTATATAAAAGCCCACATTGTGCAATTCATAGTAGTAGCAGGCGCGCAACTAGCCTAAAATTTACAGGGGGATCCAGCTGAAAAAAGGCGCAAAATATATAGGCTAGTTACAAAATAATTAACATTTTTATCGAACAAATTTTTATTTTTTAAATATATGTGTGAATGTGAATGAGAAGTAGAACTTTTTATGACTTTTGTATTTTTTTATTTTTTAGACAAAAATCTACGATGATGCTTATTCCCCTTGCTTAATAAATTTATTCTAAAGCAACGTACATATCCCAATATCAGCAGTATTTTTAAATTAAACAATCATTATTTGAATCATATGAATTTAGGCACTTTTTACAAGAAACAATTAGGCGCCTTGCGGCATGCGACAAGGCAACGGGGGGGTCCGGACCCCCTTGGTTGCGCCGCTGAGTAGTTATTAATTACTTTACTGTAGCTGTAATATCCTCGTATAAATATTTAAGTAAACTCTGCCTGGGGTGGAATTGCACCCCAAACGGTCACGAACCGTACAAAGAATCTTCTACTGTAATTATGCAAAGCTTGTAAAACCAGGGCATTTTCCCAAATTATAGAATGTTTTTGATCTGAGTAATCGTGCAATTAACTCAAATCAAAACGCAACGTGAGTGGCAGTGAGATATGATACGCGTGTAGTGGGTTTACGGTTTAGTCATACGGCGTGACCACTAGCAATAGAGCGAGGCATGATTGCTGAATCAAATGTAAGTTATTTCTTCGCCATTATAATGCACTTTAGAAATTGCATGGCTGATTTGAATTTTTATTTCATAAGTTGTTTATTATTGGGCGTTCTACTTTAAATTAAATATGGCTGTTTGATTAATTGATTGTTTTGATAATTGACCTAGCATTTTGTAATTAATAATTTATTCATTCAACTGTCAAATTCGATTCAATTCTCAATAAGTAGTTACTTTGTTTTTAAATTCTTACAAAACTCAGAATTCCAACGTAAGGTTTGTTTTGTTTGAACCAATTGTATTTCATTAACACAATTTGCGAAAATGTACTCGGTATCAACCCTAAGTTTAAACCTAAAGCCATAGACCAAGAGGTGTTTGTTGTATGATATTTCAATATTTCTTTCAAAAAAAAGTTATTGAAAAAATTTTATCTATATGAATATCCTGTCAGGATAGTTAATTGATAAATTGATAAATTTGATAATTAAAGCAGCACGTTAATGATTGATTGATAATTGATTGACTCCTGTACAAAAGAGTGACATCGGGTACTCGATTAAACCCTACGCGGTTTCGGATTGGGACGGATCCGTGTATCAAATTACCGCTTAAGGTCGGGTTCGGTACAAAACTTAGAAATCTTATTAAAAACATACTGATCTAAACAACCACTTGATTTGAGAAAGATCCAAGAAGTTAAGTAATACCAATGAATTGCTGTTTCCCCCATCAAAAAATGATTGATGTTAATGATCACTTGATTTGACAGAGATCCATAATGTCAACGTAAAGTCACCGTTACGGGTCGGGTTCGGGTAGTAAGTATTCCGATCCGGTGGGTTCGGGTCTATGTTTATCTCATATTGCCACTCTCTATCCTGTACATGTAATTTGATTATCGAAAAGCCCTAACTTTAGGGGACCCATTTGAAATGACGTCATAAAAAATACTCTAAATCTATTTAGTCCACAACCATCCGAAAAAAATACTTTTTTACTTTTACCCGAAATTTTTTGCCCGTTCCCAAGAATAAAATTTCTTTGCAGCTTTTATGCAACTTAAAAATTTTCAACAAAATTTCAAACACAATTCAAATTCATTATATGGTAACCTTTTATACGTTTTTTATAACTTGTTTTTGAATAAAACTTATATTTAGAGTACACAGAAATATTGAATGAAAAGCTTCCTCGTACCCGATAATAGCTATGCGTACCACTCGTACCCGCGGGTATGAGCTGTTAAAACCGGGTACCCGTACCGGTCTCCACATCACTAACTCTAGCCCCTCACCAAGCTCTTAAAAAAAATTCTAAAAAATTTATCAACACGATGAAATGCAATTCAATTTCAATGGTTGGGTGAATCGTTAGTGTTAGGGTTAGGGTTATAGTTTAATAACTATTTCATGACGTCAACACAAATGGGTCCCTAAAGTAAAATAACCCTCAAATTTTAATATTTTCTCTATAAATTTTAAATAATACATTTAAAAGTTGATCAGCATCAATTTTGGCAAATTCTGGGTCCTTATATGGTTAATTTCACATTGCGAATCCACACCATCTTAACTTCTATACTCAGTATAGTATACATAATGGAATAGATTTCATTAGAACAGTTTGCATGATGCATCTATTGGAACATTAGGTTGTTATGTAAATTCTATTCTCCACTAAGTGCAACTCTTGTCAATAGATTGTAATTAATTATTTACTATTTCAAAGTTTCGTAAGAGACCCACATGTCATTTTTCCACAAAAATTAAATTTACATTGGGTGCGTTCGCGATCGCAAACCGGCACAACTGAACAGTTGGCTTTCAGTTGTCAACGTATTCGCGATAGCATTCCGTTGTTTACCATCCTATTCGCGCAATCCACCGGTTTTGCACTCAGCGTCAACTGGAGCATTCGCGCAATCCACCGGTTTGCAAAATCAGTGTGCACGAAACGCCAACTGATTCGCTTTTTAGTTGGGTTTGGCTGAAATCAATTAAATTTTATAAAAAGTCAGAAATTGAAGAATTATTTGACATATGTAAATTTATAACACCCCATCTATTTGCATAACCTTGAATAATTAGCTAAGGAAACAGAAAATTTCAATTTTAACGAGGGATTGGTATAATAATACATTTTTAGAAATATAAATATATCAATCTGTTATTTATCAAACATATCATGATATTTTTGATATTTCTGATGTTTTAATAGTACAGTAATATTGATGTTCGTATTTTTATGAAATCTATTTATCAATATTTTTTCAAAGTAACTATAGATTTGAGTTTGGCTGCTGTATTTGTTGGTTAATAACATTGTTTTGTACTCCTCTAACCAGACTTGTCAATGAGCCGAGCTTCTTACGAACCAAGTCGAGCCGAGCTTGGAGCACAGTCTTTGATATACAACGAACCCAAAACGAATCTATTTTAGGCAAAGCAAATTTATAGTTCTGCTTTTAAATTTGATTATGCAGATTCTTCTTATTTTTTCATTCAGTATGCCTTTCTTACAATCTTATTTAAGAAATGTTTATTAAACAATAGGAAGGGCTATGTATAAAAAATTCTTTGAGCCCAATATTTTTAAAAAATATTCAATAATTTTATGTACGAGCCGAGCCGAACCTAATTAATTAATTTTAATACAAACTTCGAGTTTTCATTGAAGTAGCATTGTAAAACACGTACCAAAGTGTACAGTTCCGGTTTATATTTACCAGAGATCGAGTATTTATTATAAATTGGATTAAAGTGATATTGGTTGAATGGCCCTGTTGCCTATGTATATATATATATATTTTTGCGCACTTGAACCAAAAATTTTAAATGCATACACTGTGCGCTGTATGCAAAAAAAATCTATATAGGTTTACAGTTGGGTTTCAGTGGGCACTGAAAATGCAAACCGGTGGATGCGCGAATGCTCTAGTTGACACTTAGTGCAAAACCGGTGCACAGCGCGAACGCACCCATTTTAAAAAATTTAAATCAATCGAAAAAATAATACGTGAACACTTTCGCAGATAAATATCGTTTGGAAAACGTCAAAACCAAAATCACATTCTGAAGATTTTATGAAACATCTAGCGACGATAAAGATAAAAAATGGAGTAGATTATTGTGCACCAATTTTTCCATATGTTGCTCATAATTACGCTTACGCATTAAATAAATAGATGCATTGTAATATATTTATTCAGTAATGACCATTTAAATTCGTAGTAATTTTCATAAAATGCACATCTGGGCAAATTACTGAGTCAGATATTCTTGGAAAATTATTTCGAACTGATTAATGTTATGACTTTCATTTTTGCATGATGAATTGAAATTTCTTTTTAATTTTTTATTAGAGGTTTAGTTTTCATCCTATCCTCCCGTGAAGACGTATTTCATCCTTAAACAGCCTGGCGTCCTTTTAAAAGGGCAAGCATTTTCTTCAATCAAATTATGAAACTTCCAAAAGCTGAGGTATGCCCATTGCCCACTTGGTGAACATGCTCGAACGTAATGTTGAATATTTGTACTGAAGTGTATTTAGGCGCGGCTTGAGGATTTTTAAAAAAGCGTCTCCATTTTCTGACGAGATCAAGGTCTATTCTATACTGGACTAGCATTTTATACAAGTAGAAATTGAGTTTTCAATAATATTTTACAAATTCGAATTCAATTAAATGTCTAATTTGGAAGACTTTTGCACCGATCACTTTAAATTTCAGGGTAACACTATTGTGAACATAATATCAAAAATATGGGAAATGTACCGGTATACGGAAAATAGGAAAATCTTAGAATGTAGGGGCCTAATTCCGCGCCTAGGTATATTGCTGTGTCTGATGAAAAGATTCAGTATTTTTAATTGAAATGTCAAACGTTTCAAATTCAGAGAATCAAACCTCTAAAACTCACATTAACGTAACAGCTGGATATTTTTATCATTTGTGAGATATAAGCGTTTAAAAATTTTTCAAAAAAACCATCAAAAATTTACAAGAATCCAAGGCGGTTTAAAGTTAAATCTAGGATGTTTTTTAGAAATTTAAACACTTGAATAAAAAGTTAAATGAATAAAAACATATTATTGACTTGAAAACTATTTGAAGATTGACTCAATGTTTCAACAATATGATATCGATTACCTTAGTCCAAAAAAGATAATAGAAAAATTTTCTTAAGGTAAACCTCATATATTGGTATAAAATTTAAAATAAAAATTCTATCCTATAGCAAAAAATTCAAATTCTATCTTTCATCAATTTCATTCTTCACACGCTAATTTATTTTAATCATTTTTCAAGAGATACTTTCTTGAGAGGTAACTGAAAATGTAAAAATTTAGTATCTAGTAGAGCATAATATTATTAAATTCTACAAAAAGAAACGGCAGGAAAATGATACATGCAAACATCATGCAAATATATCAATTGGCTTTATATATTGTTGTTTACATTTATATTTGATTAAAAATATCTTTTCTCTTGTATTTTCGGGAAAAAATACTTTGAAGGCACTTTAATAAGTGTTCTCAGTTATCTGCAGTTTCCTTGAAATTATAAAATTGGCCAAATCTCTTAAAAATTGTCTATTCATTTTTCACTTTATAGTGCTTCCATATCTCGAAAAAAAAATACCTATCTAAAAAAATGCTTTATTGACCATAACTTGCCTACTAAACACTTAGCTTATTCAAGCAAAGCATTGATTAATTATCCAGTCTCGGCTAAAATTTTCAGAATGAAGACAAATTTAGCAATCAATAATTCATCTATACATCCAATAAGTTTAAAATTAATTTATCAGTATATAACTTCGGTTGTGTGTGCGATACATCTCTCATGAAAAATATCATAGAGAAATCAATATTTCATGTACCGTAGGTACTAGAAATATTTAGATCCACAATTGACAAAAATCTAGCTTCTGCTGAAGGTGGTTAAAATGCGAAATTATCACGTTGGGTAACATTTGTATTGTTTTCAATTTTCTCACTAGTATTCTGTGGCCAAGGAATTTTCTTTTGACCTTAGCCGGCTGTTAGCAGCGAGTCTTTAGCCGGCCATAATGCTTTAACCGTAGCCGTCCGTTAGGCGTGATTTTTTTGCCGTAGTCGGGGTTTTACTACTACTAATTGAAATATTGCAATTTTCAATAGACCGATTAAAACATGCTCATAGTTAGAAAATGGTCATAGCGAATAAGTTTTAAAAAACAAAAATACAAATAAAAATCATGGAAATAAATTGTTCATGATAATGTTCAGATATGAATCTTAGTCGGGATTTTGGCCGTAAAACAAAATCTTTAGACGAAGCCGGCCGTTGCTCTTTGGCCGCAGCTACGGCTTGCTAACAGTTAAGCCGTGGCCGCGGCCATCGCCGCAGAACACTAATTCTCACATAGTGTTTGAACCAGACTTGTCAACGAGCAGAGTTTCTTGCCAGCCGAGCCGAGCTTGAGCTCTGCAGTGGACATACAACGAACTCTTTTTAAGCCAGGCAAATGTATAGTTCTGCTTGTTAATTTGATTATGCAGATTTTTATTATTTTTCAGTCAATCTACTCTTCAATATAATCTTATTTCAAAATGTTTATTAAATAATGGGAAGAGCTATGTAAACAATTCTGAGAGCGCAATATTTTTATTGAACTAAACCTTGCCTCAATGAAAGATTCTATGTGGCAAGGCGAGCCGAAAATATTCAAAAGTAAAACAAGCCGAGCATAAAGTTATCGGCTTGTTGAAAAGTCTGGGTTCAACATTGTTTTCATGCATTTTAAGAGTAGGTATCTTTAAGTTTATAAACGAATTTTCAGGGTTCCTAGCATCCCGTATGCCTATATATGCATAGAAACATTTAACTTTTTTAGTGAGAATCGAGCATGACGTGTTTATTTTAATTAATTTCGTCTTATTTATTCAATTTGTTCTCCATTGTAAATTAGTTATCTTGAAAGACACCAAACAACAGAATTTGAAAATGCATTAATTTCACAAATAGTCCCAAGAAAAGATGTTCTAGTGACCTTGAGGCCTACTTATCTAATAACAAGAAATGTTTCTCTGAAATATAAAATGAAATTATTTGAAGCATGTTTATAAAACAAATGTTCAGTACTGATTAACATCATAAATGTCTTGTGTTTACTTTAAAATTTGCAAACAAATTTCAATTTCTGTAAATGTTATATTAACATTTCTACTACAATTTGATACAATTTGAAAATTTAAATATAAGAAAATTAATGGAAACCGAATCTAGATGTTTACAGTGGTGGATAAAAGCATTGAGCGGCTATTCTTAATAAATTTGATACGTATTTTTTCATCGAATCGGAGATCTAGTTTGTATCATGTGTCTCTAGTGTGTGCTCTACGGGCTTTACGGCGAACTAAATTGAAAAATTGGCCACGAGCGGGAAAAGTAAATCAGTTGTTTAACGCGAAATCAATTATTAATATCGCATCGAGATTAGAGTTCTGTCCCTCCCATGGGATGAGACTTGGGACCAATAGGACTGGACCATTAGCAATATTAGCATAGATTTGTATTTTTATTACTCTTCTTAATAATACAGAGGGAAAAGGCAGTAAACATTTTTTTCATTATTTTCTTTTTAGTTTTTTGTAGGTATACCAATTTTTGGTGCTTTCAGCAAAACTACCTATTACGAATAGAATTTAAGCTATGGAACCACAGGAAACTTTGTAACCAGAAAATTTCATGGGACTGGGAAGTAATCCAATGTTACTAAATGGGAAATCCTGTTCCCGCAGAACCCTAATCGAGGCCACTGCGGACGCATTAATTTAATAGATACCTCTTCTCCTCTTGGCAGTTTTTCCGTTTAATTCGAAGCTTATATTTTAGAAAGCCGTGGTGCGCTCTTAGAAATTTTTTCGATAAATACAAAAGATATGTAAACTAAAATATATCAAAAATATGAATTTAACATTATAAAGTTTTAGTGTAGTCACAAATTTTCTAGGAATGTATTTGAAAGTTTCAGAAATATTGACAGTGTAAGTTTGTTGAAATCCCATTACATCAGTGGCGCGTTTGGGCCAGTTGCGAACACTTAAGAAAAATGTTCTCTTTTCCTCAAAATTGAAAGTAGTTCACTTTAATTTAAGATGTTATCAATCGATTTGCTGTTAAAAATAGACTATTGAATTTTGTGTAAACTTACTTTTGTTCAAAAAGCTTTTTTTACAATTTTTTTTCTGTAAAAATGGGTGTCAGCCCCCTCTTGTTTTAAAAATCCTCATAGATGATATTCATATCATATCTAGTTTCACCGTTATTTTTCTATGCATTTATCTATTTGTATAAATATTTTTATTAATCCTATTTCCACTAGGACGTTTTCAAAAATCTGTGATGACAACAAAAAATGTTTAAACGCTTATAAACTATGGTGCGACAACCTATGACGTTCACACGGTGCGCCTGGACGGGACTCACACCGATTTTCTTCAGAAATCAAAATATTTCAGGGTAGTTGTTGTTCCAATTCCATTCGCATTACACCGCCTTGTTATCTGAACACTACGAATGAAAATAACTTCAATATTTTTACAAAAACGGATTTCTCATTCTTAAACCCATGCTACACGAACAACTTTTGTCACCAATTTCTGTCGTCCGAACGAACAACTTTTGTCGCCAACTTTTGTTGTTGATTTGGTATGCTACAACTTTAGTTATTAAAATTAGTTTTAGACAAAAGTTGGGGAACGATTTTAGCTGGCGACAAAAATTGGTGATAAAAGTTGTTCGTGTAGCATATTGTTACGACAACTTTTTATATATCAGTTACTTCATTATAAAATATTTAAGAAAGCATTACAAGAATATCCGAATATGCAGAAATATTTAAAATAAGAAATATTAATATTGCTCATTTAACATAACATTTGAACTAAAATATTAAAATATTTTTCAATATTAAATTTTTGGAATATGCAGCACCAGCAAGCTATTTTATGTTATATTTTAATGTCTTTATTGAAACTATATATATATATATATATGTATACAGTGCGGTGCAAAATTAAAGAAACGCTCTGTTTAAATATTTTAGACATGATTCTAAACACAAAAAGTTTATTTATTGGCAACCCTAGCTTTTACTATTGCTCTGTAGTAATTCATGTATTGTTTTTTACAGCTAAAACTACAATTAATTTTTTTGGTCTAAGTAATCTAATGGAAGAATGAAATTAACTTAAAAGAAATACAAAAACAATTTGTGCAAAACTAAAGAAACATTATTAAAATAGAAAAACTAATAGCCGCTATGCCGACCATTGTTTGGTATGATGTTGAAAGTCCTTTCCTTCATGGAATCAATGAGATCAACAATAGAATAATCGCTGATGTTGTCCCATGCTTCTCGGATTGCTTGGCGCAGTTCAGCAAAAGTGTCATACTGTCGTGCGTCATAATAAACATCATGAACCATCAGAGGCCAGATG
>CABFPE010000421.1:471416-483319 GCA_900660155.1 Hofstenia miamia | reverse complement strand
ATTTTTTTCAGGGGGGGGCACGCCCCCCCCATGTGGCTACAGCCTTGGTATACTTTTCCGATTGTGTTCAAATTTCATTATTATCAGAAACATATTTTTGATGTAATAATAATTTATAAATAGATGATAACTTTTTGAAAGCCCTGCATATTATTTGAAGATTTCTTTAGGAGAGTCAATGAATGCTGCTGTGAATATATTCGTTGGATTGCAAGAAGCGTTTATAATAGTTGAACCTTTCATTCATGTATCGACAAAATCCGAATTGTTCGCAATAATGGTAGGCGGAATGTGCACAATATCCGGCCCACTAATGACAGTTTATATCAATATGGGTGTATCCCCGGTACACTTAGTGACAGCGAGTGCTATGTCAGCTCCTGCTGCGCTAGCCTTTGCCAAAATTTCAGTGCCTCCAAAAGAAAGTCGTATTACGGATTTGAGAAAGGATGAAAGTTCTAAGCTCAGCAATTCACTTTTCCTGAAATCGCCATTTGCAAATGCAGTGGATGCTGCATCACAAGGTTGCATAATGGGTCTTAAGGTATGGCTACCTTCAGGATCTATTAAATAAATGTAACGATTTTGTTTAGCAGTCTACTATATTAGTATAATGTTATTAATACAATTTGCCGCCAATTATTTTATACATATATTTTGTCAATAATAAATTCAAAACGAGGATAATTATTATTGGTTTCTATAAATATATAGTCTTGCTTCTTTTCAATATTTACATAGATTGCTAAATTCGGTAGCAAACATACCTTATTTTAGTGTATCCAATTTCTGCAGTTGTACTTCATAAATTCAGGCCCGTACGCAGCAAATTTAATGAGGGGGTGCCAAGTTTGTGCGACCAATAAACTATTGAAAAAAAATAACTCATAACAAAAACAAATTTATTTTTATCTTCAGATACAGAGAATAACAAACAAATATTTAGTCTTTAAATAGAGTGTGGAGCTGCAAGCGTCTAGGTGTTTGTTGGCAAACTTGTGCACCACGTCTTCGTCAACTTCTCTATCATAATGTATGTGTATAAGGGCAAGGGCAGATAAGCGATCATGATTCATGCTTGATCTTGAATAAGTATTTAGTCGACATAATACACTAGCGCTTCTTTCATACTCACATCTGGTAATAGGAATCGTACAGCACAATTGTAGCAAATGAAAATATTCGGGAAAACACCGGATCGCGCACGTTTATCGATTCTGCAGGTGAAGTTGGTATATTAACAGTGTTAATAAATTTATTTTTCCATCTTGCAAGTTCCATAGGAAATAGTTCTACTGATGTCAAATCATCTTTATATGCTTCCAGAACATCTTCCATAGAATGTGTTTCAACAAAAATGACGGAACTAAACATAGGAGTTTTGAGACCAAGGTTGATAGATTAGAAAATTGACTTTCTAGCTCTGAGTTTATATGAGCAACAAAGGAGATCGCAACATTTCTTCTATAATATTCCTGTGGTGTCATAGCTGGGACATTACTACGCATGGATTGGCGACCAACAATTCTTGGGAAGGACGGATAAACATTTACAACAGCTGTGATATGTTCCGCCTGTGAAACCGTGTGCTTGAAATGATCTTCCATATTAGTCGCCATTTGATGGTATGTTGCTTTGACCTGAACAATTTTATCATAAGCTTTTATTAAATCTTGCATTCTTTGTAATTTTACTGTTATACAAGTGAGATAAAATAGAAAGTGATGCACAGTAAAAATGTTACCAGAAATTGAAATGATATTATACTGGTTAACAATGACATTGCCTCCGACTTACACTTGGGATCCCATTTTGCGTCCTGATAGTTTATACCCAAAATTTTCAATGTTTGCGCCATATGCACTACTTTCCACGGCCATAACAATGTAAGTATATGATTGATAGAAATGACTATGAGTGTCATGTCTAGAAACACCATCTTGTTATACATAAATCAATCAATGCCTTTCGTCTTGCAGCAATGTCTCTGAGTGCTATTGATACTATTGATTCAAGCAAACCTTCTCTTTTGGACTTTGCAGAAAAAAGAGGCAGCAAGTTTTTAATTGTTCGATTGTATTCTTAATAATGACTTGAGAGCAGGAATGTGCAATCACGAGATTCAAACAGTGCCCACTACAATCGACAGACAGCCCGAGGAGAGTATCTTCTTCTGGACACCAGCTTTATCGCTTGACATATTTGCGGCTCCATCATAGCCTCGCCCTCGAATAAAGGAGACATCTAGATTTATTCCTTGAAGAAAATCAATAATTGATTTTGATATAGCATCTGTGGTGATTGTTGGAACTTGGATGAAAGATAAAAAATCTTCTTTAATATCAACAAATCGAGCACAAAGAGATAATTCTTCCCTGTTGTGACTGGTGACTTCATCCTCAAGAATAGATTAAAATTTAGCACCGTTAATCTCTACTATCAAATTATTTCGAATGATATCATGTCCAATAATTTCGATGATCTCATTTTGGATTCTCGGTGATGTGTAATTGGCATTTTGATTTTTTAGACCAACATCCTTTAGATGTTGTCTCGAAATTTCGTCATGTTTGGATATAAGACGAAGAGCAGCAAGAAAATTACCAGGGTTACTAAAGTATTTCACAAAATCTGAAGTAATGTTGTTTTTTGCAGCCAAACTTTCATCATCACCGCGAAGAGCAATACATTGCCTACCACAAAAATTGATAGCTTCAGCAATAGTTCGGATTATATGTCTGTTTCTTTCGATGCTCTTTTTCTTCTCCTTATCAAACAGAACATCGATATTGTTATCAGGTTTTTGTATGACACTACAAAATGTGCCAGCGGCGATCATGGCTTTCTTGTGTTAATCAGTAACCTGATGTACTTTTGCCTTTTCATCGAGTTTGTGAAAGGCCAAAAATGGCTTATAAACAAATAGCCCAACTTCTCTTATTCGTAAAAAGGTACCATGAGAGCGCAGTAAATGCAAAAAGGCTCCATCTTGAGAAGAACTATATACCATCAATTTGTATTTTTGTAAATAGCGATGCTTAAATTGACGTTAAAATTTATGGAGAAATTTAGATAGATGGAAATTTAATATCAGT
Source organism: Hofstenia miamia (assembly GCA_900660155.1). Lineage (NCBI taxonomy): Eukaryota > Metazoa > Xenacoelomorpha > Acoela > Hofsteniidae > Hofstenia > Hofstenia miamia. The sequence goes on along the minus strand of CABFPE010000421.1, from coordinate 480,224 downwards.
GGGAGGTACAAAGTGGTTTATTAGCAGATCAATTTTTTTAACATCATCTATTGACTTAAATTGTGCTGAAATATCATTGAAATTTTTTGAACCATCCATAACTTTTCCGATGTTCAAAAGTGCAACAACTGACAATGATGGTATCGATGTTATTAGAGGAGTTGAAGCAGTTGTTGGTAGTGCAGAGTCTTTGTAGTTTGTAGAAGAGTTAATAAAGTAGTTTTTTGGGTGGTGAAGTGGTCGTTGGTATTTCTTCTGCGATTGGTAGTGCATGTTCAACAAGAGTTGAATTTGTTGGTTTACGCTTAATTCCACCGGTCAATTTTTTGACATTGAGCAGCTGCAGATTTACGTATACGATCCTCTTTGCGACACATTTCCTAAATTAAGAAGAAAATTTGTTTTTATTAATGCAATCCGTGTATTTTTCATGAGGTTAATAATGTAAGGAATAGGAATGGCGTTCTTTTATTATAATGTGATATATTAATGTTTTCTTAACATGCATTAGATTTTCCGCGTTATTAGTATTCATCGTTTAAATTTAGCGGCAATATTTTCATTGTTTAATCACACTTATTTGTGTAAGCGCAAAATTAAATACCTGTAGATTTTATATTTATTAAATATGTAGATTTTTTTGTACCTAGTTATTTCAATCTTAATATTCCTCTGTCATATAAATTTGGGAGGGGAAGGGGGCTATTGTATAGGCCTGTAAATGTGCAATTGTAAATCCATAAATGTGCAGTAGTAAAATTGAAACATATTCCATTTCCTGAGTGTGTAAAAAAGTCATGAACATTTTTAACAGCTTTGTATTTCTGATACCGGTTATACATGCAGTAGAGGAGAGTAGGGGAATGCTAGGCAGTGCAGTTTCAGTCTGTTCTTGGTCAGTACTTACAGTGTTGCAACCGGGCCGCAATTTTTTTGGCCCGACCCGGCCCGTCTCAATGCACGAATTTTAAAGCCCGGTCCGGCCCGTGACGCTTTTATATTTCAAACAGGAATTAGAAAAAACAATGTTTTCAAACAAATTTAATACCGGCTTTTGCCGCTGAGTTTAAAAGTTCTATTTGAATGACATGTTCAGGATCCGGTCTGTTTCGTTTTTCTGTGAGAATGTTGCCAACGTCTGAAAAATCTAATTCGCTTTGTGCAGACCCACCTTGAATGGGAAGTATCTGACGGGCTATTTTTGATAATTGGGGAAAATTGATATGGTATTGGCGCCAAAGCACAAGTGGGTTTCTTGGATCATCTGAACAGATTGGGGATTACTGTAAGTCAGAGTTTCATTTTTTAATTCCTTCATTGGCTGCTAATACTATAGTTGGCTGTCGTGCATCGAAAAATCACTGAAAAGATCTTCCTCGTTAATTTTTATTCTGATAAGCTCGCAAAATCTGGCAAATTCAACCCCCTCCAGGTTTCAAGTATTAGTGAAAACGATAATTAGGCCCGTTAAAATCACAATTTCAGGCCCGACCCATTTATATTCTTCAAATATGTGAGCCCGGCCCGGTTGCAACACTGGTAGTAAGTGTAATTATTGTTTATTATATACCTATTTTAAAATCAGTTGTGCCTTCTGAGATCTAATTTATGCTTTACATTTTTTCCGCCCATGGTTGAAGTATGCCGTTTTTCAAAGTGTGCCATTGTAAAAAATCCTTAAAATAAGGACTGGTATCAGAAAGCAATGTATAGTAGAGATATGCTCCGCAACCGCACCACGTGAATATTTTTGACCAACACCGCAACGCTTCATGGACTGTAAAACCGTCACCGTTTCGCTTCGCACCACGAAAAATCGCACTTGGAAATTTAATTCATGAAACTTTAAACATTCTCAAAGTTTTTGATGATTTCAGTGTATTTGACAAGAGGCATTGCCATTGCTACTCGAGTATTCTCCTTAATTAGAAAAAATTCTCTCGTTGGTTGTTTCAGAATTTGGGATATGAAGTGAAATTATTATTTTGTTCATAGAGCAGGTGTCTTTACTTTGTATTAATATTACGTCATTGGATGATCAGAATTGCGGTTAAGGGGAGGGTTACCCAAGTCATAAAAAATGTTCAATTTCATTTTTCATCCAATAATTAAAGTAAATTTACGTTATTTGAAACAGTTAAAATTACATAAACACAAAATTATTTTATTGTATTAGAACATTGTATCCATTGACAGAATGACCATTATAATTGGCAAACTTTCAAGAAGGCTATCTACTTGCTGACTGTTTTTGTCTTTGACTTTTTTCTAAACCCACATGTACATAATCAGTTTCTGTGCAAATTAATGGAGCATTTTGACAATACAGTTATTTTTTCACTTTTTAAGCCGTTGAGGTCTTAATTTTCACTATTTTCATTTTTTCCATTTAAAATGTATGTTATTTTTACAATTTGCATTGGAATAACATGCGTTCTGGGCAACTTTGAACGTGTCATTAACAACATTTCAAAAAAACTTCTAATTAAATTCGAAAACTTTTGGTGTTGGAGATGTATTTTTAAACAAAAAATATCACTTTGGAAAAAATAGCCATTTTAGACGTTAGTGTAAATGAAAGTTTGTTTATTAATTTTTTGTGTTTTATTGAAACAGAAAACTTTTTAAAGTATTAATATTTCTGAAGAAAATTAAATTGAATATATACTGAACCTTTACCAATTTTAATTGTCATTTTAGTTAATCGCTGTTGTTATTTACATTTTAAACTTTCTATTCTAATTGATTTAAAAATATACTCGAACTACTTCCTGCACAAAAATGCCAATTAAATAGGAGTTAAAAGGTGCTAATTTATTGGTATATTTGCCAACAAATCTTGGCAAATTGCGTATTTCTTAAATTAACTTAGAATTAACTTACAGATATCACTCTACTATTATCATAAACACTAATTGCGATAATGAATGCAATTAGTTTTAATTTGTAGTTGTTAATACAGTTTTAATCTGTTAAAAGCCCATTTTTATTGGCAAATCATGACAAAATTTAGAAACATAGCATTGTAATTCCTAGAAATTTGTTAAAAAGCTCCACTTGAATAATGAGTAGTATCTGCTGTGCTTCCAGTGATACTTTTCCTTTTTACTTTCTGATACTTCATTTTTTTTCTTTCAAAATTGCGTTGGGTTCCTCTTTTCACTAATTCTTCTGGTTCATCAAGTCCTATTTCTTGCAAAAACAATTGTTCACCATATGCATCAACATTGTGCGTAATGACTGATCTAGCTACATGGAATTTGAAGGTCGATAAACCATTAAATTTGTCTTTTCAACATTTCGCCCATAGCTTTCAGTGAATGTACTCATTCCTATTTTGAGTTAACCCAGGAATACATCACTGAAGCATTTCATTGGTTGTTAATCTGTTGTAAATTGCAAGGATAATGCTGTGGTTAACCTCACGTATAAACGGATAGCCCTGGCATGTTTTATCACCATATTTATATAAGATTTCCTTTTATCGTCATATGCAGTGTGATGATACACCGCAACCAAAATTTCTTGTCTAATGTTTTTTAACATTACATCCTTATCAGGGGAACTCATTTTTTGAAGATTTTTGTCCTTAATATAATTTACAATTATATTTCTATAATACGAAGAAAGTTGAGACAATCTATTATTAGTCAACCCTCCAATACCTCCAAGGTGTGATGTTGGCTGCGACCCCTTTCTAATCCGTGAAACAGTCTCTTAGCAACGTGATTTAGACATTCCAATTTGTATATTTCAATACCATCTGCTGCATAAGGATCTACTTCTAGTAAGGCAGGAAAAACCGAACTATCTCTATCAGATATTATTTCTTTATAAATAAAGTTGTTAAAAGATTTAGAACGTTAAAACAGTTAAAGCAATGTTTTTTCCATTGATGCACTGCTTCCACTAATTTTTTTGCATTCATGATTTGGTAGATTTTCAGTATTTTTCCACATTGGAGCAAACATTGCAATATTTAGAACAAATGTAATAGTCCAAAATATGTCCAGTAAGTGAGGAAATGACAAAACCAACATCTTAAAAAATAGTTACAAATTAGACTGTATATTTAGTAATTTAATAAGTTTTTGATTAAAAAAGAAATTTTTACGAAAGTGTATATTTCGAATACAGAGTAGCAAATATACTAAAACAACTAATTTTTTAAAAAAACTAAACTACAAAACAACTCAGTGCATCTTACTTTGGCTTTTTTTAACAGAACAGGAAAAATTAACCTTAGTATGATAGTTTCGAAAACAATCAACTGGATGTAATGGAGGATGTCCAGGACACGTCTCACATATGTACTTAGTTATATTTCTATATTCCTTTCCCAAAGCTCTTGAAGAACAAACCACACATTCCCGTGTTGAATTACTTCATCCAGGGTAATGACTATTTGCACAATCTAGTCTAGAACGCTGAGCTTTAGGTGGAGACCCTTTTGGATGCCTACATGTAGACATTCTAACTGTTTCATTATTATTATCTAGTGTTGCTTGAAATGAGATATCTGCATGAGTAATTTGGGGTTCTCCACTATTTAGAAAAGTATCAAAATTTGAGTTATTGCCTTCATTGTCAGATACAACTTCATCAAGTAGTTGTTGGGCCTCTGCCCTAAAACTACTTTCGCTGACCACAGTTTCAAATCACTTGTTATTCCAAAGAACTTTCGTCCTACAAGATCGTTAATAGTAAGCCTAAATCTTTGAACATAACTCTGTTACAGTTACCATCATCCCACTTCACAGTATACTAATCAGTTTTAGATATGAATTTTTCTGCATGAACTATCATGAATCCAGAAAACGTTTATAGCAAAAAAGTTTTCTAAACGACAATGACGAAGCTCTACAGTTTCTACGTTTCCATTCAAATTCCATTTAACTTTAAGCAGCACTTTATCGTTTTAAAAATAATGCATACTTAACTACATAAATTCTAACAAAATAGTTTGCCAATAAAAATGGGATTGTTAAAATTTTCATAGAATGTAACACGATGTATTAAAAATGTAATTATCACAAAATTCGTTTGTCTTGAATACTAATTAAAAAATTTTTTAACCAGTGAAATAAATTAAAATCCCAATTAATTCACATTTGCCAAGAAAAATTGGCATTATAGCATTAGCGTATTGTAAAAATTGGCATTATAGCATTAGAGTATAGTAAAGTAATTTAGTTTCACAACTTATATAATACCAATAAATATATTAGTTAATATAGCTGTTAAAATATAAGCTACATCAAGTGTTAAAATAGCATTTCTATGGAAAACATGTGTACGCAACCATTTCTAATTGGCAGAATCAATAAAACAATATAATAATAACAGAAGTTAATTGCGTATTACACTCATATTGGAAACATTGAATGGTCATAATACTTTCGAGAAAATAAACTAGTGTTCAATTGTTCCTCCAATCAAATTAATTTGTCTTTGCCAATTATAATTGGTATCTGTGCAAGCTTTAGCCACGTATTTAGCAAACACTGTAAAAACAAGTAATTATCTTATAGAGAAGTATATTTTAATCAAAATTTCGTCAAAGAATATTTTTTGAAATTTCTCAATTTTTTAGGTAACCCTCCCCTTAAACTAGTTTTGAATTATAATCCGCCTCTGCTCTTCATGTCAATAATTCTACATAGGAGTCAAACTATGTGTATGGATTTGAGATTTATGTACAGTAAGCAAGACTATTTTAAACATCATTTTTGCAATTTTTGTACAATACAGATTTGACAACTGGGCTCACTGGATACAAAATTAATAGTAGCTAGAGTCTGGGTGTATTTTTATATATAATACTGCAGGTTGTTGTCAGAATTCGCTCTTAATATAAATAACTATTTATTGTACTGTATGGAAAATCACATCAATGCTTGCTATGCATGAAGTAAATTTTGTAGTAGATTGATATGGTAGCGTAGTTAAGGTATTTTTCACAAGTGACCTACTTCCTCATAAACTCTCCTTTGACACATTTTTATATCATTGACTAAGCTTTCTTATTTCTACCAAGATTTTTAATCAAGGACACACATTTTGACAAAAGTATTTACAATGGAACTAGCTCTTTTCTTTTTGAAGATGTCTCGAAAATCAAGGAATTCTCACATGCATAGTGCTACGCAACAATATTTCACTCAGCCTACTTTGCCATTAAATCAATGTTACACATTTTGTCAAGAAATGTTGTTAAAAGATCATTCACAAAACGCCTGTTATTTTCTATTGACTTCAAGATACTAATCGCAGATTATTCGTTGAAAGTCTTATTGTTCTATTTATATCTTGAACAAGAATCTCTATGTTTATCTCGTCATGTATATTACTTTAACTTCATTCTGAAATTGAAGTCTAAAGTATGCGTCGTCGTAATACTAATTTGAATAAGTTATTTATTGTCGTCCTGTGCGCCCTACGTCTTGAAATCTCTTACTCTAATTTAAATCTTATTGAATGAAAATGTTAATATCCTGATCCAATAATTGAGGAATTTTACTGAATTTGTAATTAAATCAATGTTTTCTGCATATTATGAATCAGAAATGCAACCACGCTACTAATCATGACCCGGCTACCCCTTTGACAAATATATAAGTGAAAAGCAAACATCAATCAGAAGATTACGTTTTCGATATTAAACATTTTTTGCATGCAGACAACGGTTTGTGATTATGCAGTATCTGTGGGATTTTTTTTCGAGTAATCTTCTCTGCAGATGAAAACTTTTTCTCAGATTTTTATTGTGATAAAAATTTTTCTTGAGGTTTTTAAAAGTGTTGATAATGCGTTCTGGAGAATTTCATCTTCAATGTTGTCTAAAACTTGTTGGGAATTATCCAATCTTAAAATTATTGAATATACTGGTTTGAAATGGCAATTTAATGGATGTTGTGTGAAAGGGACTGCTTAATAAATACAGAACATGTTCATCTTAACCAAGATGCAATAACTTACATGTCATGCATGCAGCATAAAAAGAATAATAAAGTTTTCAACATCTTTAAAAAATTTCCAATATATTGAATTTGAAGTAGGATTCTTGGATATTTTTAGTTTTGAATACATGCAGTGACCAGATTTTAGTTTTTTTAAAGGTGAACCGGCGACCCTGTTCTAAAAACCTTGACCCCGTGACTCGGTTGCTTATGATTTCTATGCACTTCACTTTGATGATCTGATATTGTCCAAAATTATCAAGGTATTTAATAATTGTTTCATTTTAGACGATATTTTTGTCAGGATTTTGTAAATTTTCCATTCTTATATTGACAAATAAATATTAAAAACTTCCTAGTACTTCAAGATCACCTTTTCCAATATTGTCATAACGTAGTAGTTGACTCTTCAGGTACTTTTCACGGATATCTGGTGTACTTTCTTGTATCATTGAAGCACCTGAGCTAACATTATCTAGTGTAGTATTCTAAATACAGTATTTGTATAACCATATGCGGAAGCTATGGCATTTGCCTTACCCAGTTGCTATTGCCATAAGGTAATCAGAAAAAATGCAAGTGCTTGGTTCTCTGTTCCCGAAAGTAGTTACAAAACATCGAAAATGTAAACAATTATAACTTCGTTCTATTGAATTTATCTTTACATATTTAGTATTGTTTTCATTAAGATTTATAACAGATTTACGATGTAGTACAATTCAGAATATTGTTTGTCAAACAACAGCTGTTAGGTATTAGCTAAGTCATTACATAAACAACTAAATACATGCCAAACAGCTAATAATCCAATTCTTGTTTTAAAATTGTGTTAATTACTAAAACCTACAACTTCATGTTTAGCTTTTTAAAACAATATATTGTGGTTATAAAAATGTTTAGTATGGCAAACTTAGAACAGGGTTCACAATGGAAAGTTTTTTGACAAAAATATGTAGTATTGTTTTGAATTGATGGTTTTATTAAAGTTAAAGCGTAAAGAGAAATACTTACATTACACTTGCATTCTGCTGTTATCAATTCTTTAAACAAAATACATTAAGCACAAAGTTTTCAATGCAAAGTAGTCGGGGTTACTCAACCAATCAACAGACTGATGAGTGGGTGAATCCACGATCCGAGTCTGGACCTTAACCCCTAGAAGTCTACCACTACGACAGGTTTGATCGTGAGAAACCTCTGGCGACCCCCTAGCGACAGATTGGTGATCTGTGTTGAGTCTGATCAGCAGAGTTGAAGCCGAAGGCCGAACTTCAGTTGAGAGGGTTGCGCCTCCCCCCCCGCTTTGGCCTACCAAGGCTACTAACGGAGGTAACTAAGAGAGCCTGCTGGCTAGCATCCCAGAGAGTTTTCCACTCAGTTCTGGCGTTATTTGGTAGAATTTAGAATCATTTTCTCATATCTATTGAAACGCGATTATTGATTTGATTAGTTGCAGCCATTGAACTTACTTTCAAGGAGTTTTAACGCTCGCGAAGGAAGACTTCATAAATGAAGAGATGGAAACAATGGTGTCTTATGAAATATCTTTTGACAATTGTGAAGAAACACTGAGGCAGTTCAAAGAAAAGTTCAGCAAAAAAGGTCCACGTGTAAGGACATTACGCAAGTGCTTTCAACGTTTCTAGATACAATGTCGTGCCATCCAAGAAAGAAGGGGGAAGTTGCAATCAAAGCCATCGTCGTATATCGGACGACCATCGTCAATCTGTGGTTGATTCGTTCTGTAATGAATCCTGTAGTCATTGTTGTCTCAGTAGACAAGGGAAACATTTAGATAAATGTGTTCCAACTAAGTAAAAACTCCGTGTATATATATATATATATATAT
>CABFPE010000421.1:451831-469191 GCA_900660155.1 Hofstenia miamia | reverse complement strand
TAAGTTTATTGTAAATAATAAAATAAATAATATAATAATCGGGGTGCACACAACGGATCTATAAACACGAAAAAGTGTGCAAAGCAGATCTCATCAATTTATACATGTATATATATATAAATATTTTTTTAATGATGTTCGATGTCTTAAATAATGTAAATGTTGGTATTATCTTTGTCTGCTTTAGTTTGGNCTCGGAATGACAACTCGATGATGTTGACCGTATCGTGTTGCAATAATAACCAAGAGCTACGACGATTCTGCGGCAGCAAAACTTTGGAATGAACTATCGGTGGTTATACGCACGCAGCGTAATTTCGTAATCTTCAAGAAAAGAATAAAGACATTTCTGTTTAGCATGACATATATTAGCTTTTGAATATTCGTTGAATTATAAAGCGCTTTATTAGTTTATTGTAAATAATAAAATAAATATATAATAATCGGGGTGCACACAACGGATCTATAAACACGAAAAAGTGTGCAAAGCAGATCTCATCAATATATACATGTATATATATATTTTTTAATGATGTTCGATGTCTTAAATAATGTAAATGTTGGTATTATCTTTGTCTGCTTTAGTTTGGTGTTTATTATTATAACTTTTTTCTTTACTTTAATGACTTGTTTACTGCAATAGGGAAGTTTCAAATATATACTAGTCTTAGTCTTATCAGTGGCATTTTCTATTTGATCTTTAGTTTGATTAGTATTTAAAAACATGTCATTTGAGAACATCTTGATAATGTTGTTTGGATAACGATTTTCCCTAATGTCTGAAAGATTTTTTTCAGTGACATCTGTTAAATGTTTATTATTTGATGATGTTAGTTTAGCAGGATTAAATAATACTTTTATGGTGTTAGTTTTGTATGTTTTACTACAATAATAGCTATATGGAATAAAAAGTCAATAATTTGTTGACTTGATGTGCCAATTGGTTTCATGATATTTGTTGTAGTAATGTATTCACAAATCAAGAAAACTTAATTTGTTGATTTTAGTTTCTTACAGAAAATTCTGGCTTTGTTACTGTTACTGTTTCAAAATTACTCTCAATGATATCCATTGCAAATGCTGCCATTATTGGTCCGAAGGCTGATCCCATTGCCATTACGCCAATCTGCCTATACATCGTTTTATTAAATAAGAATGGTGTATTCAAGCAATTTACGTAAAGTAGCGTGAGATATCATAATTTCGTCTTCTGATATTATTCTCAATATATGATCGATTGTTTTTCTTACGGGAATATTAGTAAATAATGATTTCACATCGTAGCTTACAATAAATCTTTTTTCTTATTCAATTTGTAAGTGGAATTTAACTTATACATGTATTGTACATATATATATATATATATATATATATATATATCCGTGTAGTAAGCCAAGGACAACTAGATTAAATAGTTATAATCTAGTAGTCCTTGTAGTAAGCTAATTACAATTGATGCAATATACATAATAATGTTATTGCCATTTATGATTGATTTGTTCTGGTCAGCATTGCAGTGGAACATTTTGAAAACAATGAATCAATTTAATTCTATGAAATATATTTGGGGTGCTATATATAGCACACCGTAACATACACTAAATATTGATTTCCAAAGAGACGTGGATAAAAATATCATGGATCAAAACAACTTGCCAAAAATGAAAAGTCATGAAATATCAGCATCCTTAGTATGTTACAGATTATCCAAATCCTTGTCCAAACTTACCGGGGTGTCATAGGACCCTGCAACCTACACTAACTGTTAAAGCGATTTCATTTTATTAAAAGCCCATATTTACAATACTTGTTAAAAAAGTTCTTAAATTTTTCGGCTTACTAAATCAAAGTTAAGTATGTTAGAAATTTATTATAATATCTACCCACGAAAATTGTAGCAATGTAAAATTTCGACGTGTAAATATCATTTTTCACCATATTGCTTACATATTGTATACCATTCTTTGCATTTGGATTGACTTACGTGCACTGTTACATAATAGTTCGTTTTTTTAACAGTTACTGCCCCTACAGTCCCATGTCCATGTCTGGATAAGCTTAACACGTCAGTGATAAAAAGCTTGAATCCATTGATTACTTAATGAAATTTTTCTAGCCTATATGTAAATCAATTTTTAAAGATAAAAGTTTAGTTTAAGTCTGTAAATTGTTTTTATCACTGTAATTAATTTCTTTTTACTCTACACAAGGCTGCTCTAGACTACAAAATCCCTAGCAAAATACAACATAATATAAGTTAGCTTGAGAATTAATAAGAATAGTTTTTTTATTCTGCTTATCAAACAAATTTAGGGACATGGCGGTTATGCAGCTTGGTATCAAGCTGGCCGATAAACTCAAAAACAAATAATATACTCATTTACTAAACAGGAGAATGCTATTCTAATTGTTTCAGCTTTTAGATGAAACAACCCTACAAATTCATTTACTACTAAACTTTAAAAACTGCTATAATTACGAAGTGTTAAATATACAGTTGACTTTTCCTAATTGAATTTCTAAGAACTGAAGCAAAAAATGTGATCCTCAACTATAAATAGCTGTGAGACCATTTTCAGTGAATCTTAAAAATTTTGTCAACTGTCATTCAATAGATTACTCGATTTCCAATTATTGCATTTATTGCAGTATTAATTAAGCATTGCCTATTCTTAAGCAAAAGTACATTAAACAAACCCGGGGGATATTCAAGGGTGAGTTGTATCAGTTTTGGAACCGTGCCTTGATTTTTCGACACGAAAAACGCACGAAAAGGGCCCAGTACGAAATTAAAAAAAAACTTTCAAGCACGAGCACGGCAAGAAAATTCATAGATATTTTGTTGAATGTGAAAGGTATATTATATTAACTCTGTATGAATGAAATGCTCTGCCACCAAGTTGTTTTAATAGTTTAACAAATTGTTCAAAAAACAAAATTTTCGATGATCTTAATATGCAAATTAATAGATTTAGAAAATCAAAAAACCAAATATATTTTATACGTATATTTTTGTGATCACTTGCACGGGCCTGGGCAAGAAGCTTTCTGTAAAAATTGCCACAGCACGAGCACGGTACGTCACGGCTCCAACACTGATTTTATTCAGTTTTTGAAGTCAAATGACGCATCTGACTAGATTAATGGAGCAGCAATAGCAATAAAATAACCAAATAGCGTTCTGGACAATAGGATTTACACGATGAGGGCACTAAAAGTAACTTCTCGAATTGTCTAAATCATGGTCATGGCTAGACATGGTGAAAAAAGTGTAATCCAATAAGAAGTCGGAATGCTTCTGGTATGAATTCAAAAATTGGAATTACACACGTTCAAAGTTACTTGCTTCTATTTGTTTCCAAAAACATGTGAGCGTAAATAGGACGTTCTTTTGTTCAGCAGGCCTTACAATAAACAAAATGCGTCAATTAATAGTTTTAAAATATATGTATTGATACTTTTGTAGCAAAAGCTTTGAAGTTCTCACATTTCTTTTATTAGAGTCTATTGAATCATTATTAAATATAGTTTATATTTAAGTTGCTATGAAGCTTTGACATTTTTAGAATTAATGAAATTATTACAGTTAGATAGAATAATTTATTTTGAAAGTAAAAATACTTTTATTTTGTATATTCTTTCATTTCTGTCAAATGACATCTTGCATACTTGCGACTATTAATTTATATTGCAGGAGAACATATTTAACAATATGCTTAATTGGTTAGACTTAAGGACTCGAGGTATTTTCAACAGATTGTACTTTATTTGAGCAATGTATAGCTTGTACTCACTGAAAACTTCAAAATGTCTTTTTGAATGTCAATGGCAAGTTATATTTCCAACAATGAAAATTTTAAATTACACCTCAAAAACTATTGTAATATATTCAAGACAGCATTTGAGCAAATGTTTCCTTTAGAATTTTTGCAAGTTTAAGAGAAACTCATAACTGTAATTTAGTAATAGCTAAATATATTTTGCCTTTAACAAAATCGGATAGTTGTTCTTCAGGTTTCTTATTGGATTACATGATATATTTCAATAGGCAAGAATAACTTCCCATGGCATACAACTACAGCTTCTCTTTAGCAAATATGGTGATTATGTGGATTCAATAATCAAGTTCCATTAAGATTTATATTTATATATAATTCTTGCACAAAATGCAAACTTGAATATTAAACCTCTGTGAAACAGCGATGCGAATGTCCTGGTTATTAATTCCGTAAGAACTGAGGCTAGAATTTCTCAAAGTTAACGAATAATGTAAATGCATCACTTGCAAACCTTATCCTAATAATTTTGCAACTCAATTCATAAAATTAATGAAAAAAACGGTATTACAACCAGTGCTGCAACCGGCGATGGAATTTAAGGTAGGCATATAAAGTTAAAAAGATAGGGAGAATTAAATGAACTGTTTGAATGTATTGTTTGTTTTGTAAGCAAGTATAAATGACGTAAGAATTTGTCATTCATTTATTTCTCCATCTAGTTTTACGTTATGTGCCTTATAAATGCTACATCCGAGAGGTTGTCAGTACAACTATATTATTACGTAACATTGAACGGCCCTTTGCTGATTTGGTACTTATTTTCCTTTTTATAATGGACTTCTTTTAGTCTTCCATCTAGTCAATAAACAAAACTAACAAATGTCCATTTTTTTAATTTTTAACAAAAGATTATTAATAAAGGCTTTTTCAACAATATTGCCATCTAGCCTAGATAATGAAAGAATATGAAGTATTTAGAGAAGCGTTCAATTGAAATACAACTGCATGTATTCAGTTGAAAAAATAGAACGCAATTATGATTTAATATTTAGCGGATCGGATTTTCAATTTCGAAATCAATTCGATTTAATACGCGGAAATAAAACAAGGTTAACTTTCAAAAGTACAATCACCTGCAATTATTATTAGTGATTTACAATAGACAGTCTTGTCGAACGAAAAGCTATTTGTTATTTTAATAAAAAGCTCGTTTCTTGCAATTTTGTTGACCAATTTCCCAAAATATAAGATATTTTTAGTATTTAGATCGGTAATAAAACGGTTCAATTAGTCAGTCAACGTGTCTAATCGGTAACCGGTAGATATCGGCACCGGTTACCGTTCTCTAGTACCCGGCAACGTTTAACTGGTGTACGGTTCCAGCACAGATTACAACTCATCAAATTTTTCTCAGCTATTACTGCTTTAAGCTCATTAATGCATTCCAAGAGAACTCTAATTTTACAAAGCTTTGCATTTTTGTCTTCGCTACTTCAGTAGTTGAATTAGAATGTCCTTTTTAAATACAGATAGAAAAATGTCGCTAATGACTTGTTGACTTTTATTTATTTCAATTATAAAGAATTTGGATATAAATAACGTACCTTCACTAAATTCTACAAAAAGATAATGCAGTGCTCTTTTATTTAAGTAACAAATTGCAATTCGAACAGTAATCCTAAAAGTTATGTTATTGATTTGTTCAAGTCTTTCAAGAAACTGTTTAGTACATGTGTAACACAGCAATTTAGTTACTTGCCAATTACTTATTTTTCAATTAGAATTTTAATTATGATACTTTTAATTATATTGGCTTAAGTTTTCATAGCTCCTTTTCGAAAGTATTCACAGTTATTATCAGAATTTGTCCCTGAGTTATGATGCTTGAAATTTTTTTTGAAGAAATCAATAACGGATTTTAAAAAATTTCAGCAACTAGTGCAAATTAGGTTTATATATTCTTTCACTTTGTTGAACAGAAATAGCTTTTTTTTCTTTGGGAACAAATGTCCATTACTTCAATAAATTAGCACTGTTTCAAATAGTTTATAAAGTTCCTTTAGTTAAAAAGCATTTTTCTATGAATTTTTTTTAAATACCTAATTTATCATGATTTCTTAGTAGATATCTTCTGGTTTATGTATTTCTCATAAATCAATAAATCTAAATTTGTGTTTGTGATTGAAATTTGTACATAATAAAGCGAAATGCATCCCAGTGACAAGTGCAAATTTCAGACCAAAATTCCAGATGTGTTGTTATTACATAGGGCGCGGCGCACTTATTGAATGACATTTGTACTTGTTTTCAACTTCTCATTAAGTTAAAGGAATTTGTGATATTGACAAATCAAATAAAACCGAGGATGTAAGAATCTGTAATAATAAATGTAAATCCTGAAGATACACAATTATCATACAACAATAAGTGGTTGTTCAAAAATTTTCATCCAAGTTTTAAGCTTGAATATTCCAAAGATTTTATTGAACTACTGAACCAGCTCTTAATTGTTGTTAGATGATAAGGTTATTGTGCATCTTAAATGCAGACCTGAAAATTATAAAAAAAATTTACTCTTGTTTTAAAATTTTGCATTTTTTGGCATTGCAACGCGCATATCTTATATATTAGCAACCTGAGAAATCACAAATTCTTGGTTCCTTCTCATGATCAAATTGTCAGTCCGGATCAATTTCCGTAAGATGTCGTATTGGGATCTATATGTCTATTCCTGGTGCGAAAATCATGTATGTTGATCAAGTTGAATTGTGAACGGAAATATTACAGAGATTATTTAGTTTTAGCAAATATACTGGTTAGAATATAATAAATCAAATTGGCGGTGATCCGGTCTAGATTTTCAAGTGGAAATCCGGCAGATTAAATTTTCTTTATTGTAAATAACTTCTGTTAATAATATTATTGGTTATAGTTCCATAAAAACTGAAACAAAATTACACAATCAAAAACAGAATAACTCAATTTATAGTCAAAATTAATAAGAGATTCCATAGAGATAAATTTAAATATTATTATAATTCCAATGCAGTAGGCTACTGAAATAATAAGATCTTCTGAACCTTTAGATTTTCATAGGATTTTCTCTCAATTTAATCGAAATATTCTCTACTTATCAAATATAACAATAATGAATTTGTTAAATTTTTGCATGCAAACGGCCAGTAATTTTAGCAGGCCTTTCTTGAAATTTCGAAGAAGCAGCAGTTCGGTAAATTGTACTGTACTGTAGCTCGTTCCATCTCTGCCCAATTACCAACGTGGGATAAGCCTTCAACCAAACCCTGCCTTCTTTGTTTAAATATATAAACGGACATCAAACATTTATTAAAAAATATGACACTTGTATTCAATACCGCTTGCAGGTAAACAAAATGTCTTCCAGATATTCGAATGATTTTTTGATTTCACTAGTATTGGAGACATTTTATTTGCCTAGGCTGAAATTATCTCCGGTGTCCATCCATTGTGTGGTTCCACTTTCAGACATGTTTAAAGGGGAGATCTATTGCAGTACTAGTTTGTGTTGAAATCTATTAGATTGTAATATAGAAAAATTCAAAAATACAAGGGTGTAGCTAGAAATGACACTTTCTAGGCAAACCTTAAATCAATCAGTTGTGCTAATATTAATTATTAAAATCGAATAGAAATCAAATCACTTTGCTACTACGTGTAATTAATTAACTTTATGCGTTGACTCGTGACCCGATATTAATAAATGTCGTGACCTGTGATCCGACCTGACGTGTCGGGTTGATCTGCTTCCCTCTCTGTCTTATTTTTAAATCACTATTAAATGACTGATGAGCTATGTAAAAAAATTTGCTATAACGCAAAATTTTTTAAGACGTCATTAATATAAGATTAGCTTCTCTTTGGCGAGACGAGCCTACGCGAACAAACTAAAAATCAAAACGAGTAGAGCCGAGCTTCAAATTTTCGGCTCGTTGACAAGTCTGATCTGTTATGAAGCAACTTAAAATTAAATATTCAAAACGTTGTTAAACCTGTTGACATAGCTTCAATCAAACAAGTGTTTTGCAACTCAATATTGAGTAATGTAATTTTTTTTCAAAGATACTCTTACAAATATAATCGCTTTTGTTCTGAAATGCTTTTACAAACTAGTATTTTGAATTCATAAATTGCATAATATATTAGCAAAAATCAATTAAAGTTCACTGTGTGTCTCTGGTTTGCAATTACATTTAATGTGATCCAATCGATCATCACTTTTTACTTCTTCCATTCCAGGTCTAATGTCGACTGTGCCGACCTGTTTCTTTGAATATTCATAAAGAACTTGGTAATAATAGCAAAGTATATGTTGTGGAAGAAGATTCTCAAACATTAATTCTTTGGCTTTTATTCCAATCTCATATACTTTTTTATCGTTGTTCTTGGCCCATTGTAATTTCTCAAAAACATCTTCTATGTTCCTAAATTTTTAAAATGCTTACTGAATAACGTAATGAGAATTCTACAATGGATATCAACTTTATCATAATTAGTAATACTAAAGAATAATAATCATTCTAGTCGAACACGTAGGTTATTTAAATATTATCACAATTTCTATTCTGTAAATTCAAATTTAATGGACGTTAATATGGGTTCATTAAGCAAAGAGTGGTTTTATCATATTTACTATGCCAAAAAATTGTAAATTATTAAAATATTTTAAGTTTTAATAATATCATCCAATCAAATTTTATAACACACATGCCTATGTAAAAATGAATTGCTTAAAATATATTTCCACCTTTTATAATTCATTGAAGCTAACCTTTTAAGAGGAATGTAATGCTCCATTGGTCTAAGTTTTCGGTAGAAGAACTCATAATACGGAGAGTCTTGCTTAAAAATGGCACTTCCGCCTGTCAAAAGATATGGTAACCTATAAGCAGCAACTGTTCCATCCAGTGATAGAACATATTTGTAATCAAAAAACCTATAGAATGGTACCTCGCTCTTCCTTCCCAATTCTGCTTCCTTGTCTTTAAAAAAAAAGTATCTAGTAATCCCAGCATCTAGAACAGTTTTATTCCTTTGGGATAGTCTTGCAAGCTCTAGCCTTTCATTTCGGCTATCTCTTCCTCGCCAAAACGCAGTCCTATTTCTTTCGGCAAACGGTATTTCTAAATGATTTGGATACACAACAAACTAATTCCATGAGAATATTATAGTTTGTCACATATTATACACTTACTTGCATGAAGTGGTAGACTCTCTATGTCCATGGAAACCTTATACATAGTTTGAAGAGTGGAATAAGTAACATCCCATGTTGGTAAGACAATATCCCTTGTATCATCTGAACCACACCAAGAAAACACTGGTAAAGGTTTCTGTTCTACCTTGCGCTTTTCCGCAGGATAGTCTCCCAAATTATGCAAAAACTCCATATCAGGTAGATGAACTCTTCTCAGGATTGCTAAATACATCATATCACTGAACATTTTGAATCCATCAATGCTGGAGTAGCTTTTTCGGTATAGCTTCCCGTTTTTGATGACATAGTGAAGTATTGCAAACCCGTTCAATCGGCTTTTTGCCTCCTCACCAAGATTTTCAACCTAAACGTTTTCAAATTATTGTTGGCATCAACAGAAATTAATATATAGTCGTTGAAAACTTTTCTTGTTAACAGAAATGAATTTGTTGTGCTATTAATTTTTTTCGCCACGTATGTAAATTATGATATTTGTAAAGTAGTTCTTAACTACAAGAAATCATAGTAATATTATCTTTTTTACTAAGAGCTACTAAATTTGACAGTAATTAAAAATTAATTAGGAACAACTAGATTAAGAAGATATTTTAACAAAACTAACATTAATTTTGTCAAATGATGACATGTCCAATTCTATTTGCTCTATGTTATTTGTACACTGAATTGCGTTCAGCCATTTTTCTGCATCTATGGGACATTCACAATGCTCACCATGGAATTCCCCTAAAATGTATGTCATATGTTTGTTGTTATTATTGAAGATTTTAATATCTTGATTAACATTCATTCGTCTTCGCATTTATTAAATATCATTAAGAAGTTTTTGAATGACTATGATTGGCCTTCTGATTTAAGTTCAAGCTCTAACAAGTTTCAATAAACAAAACCTCAAACTACAGTAGAAGAAAAATGGATAAATGCAAATAAATGGAAATCATGCCAAGCGAAATGTGAGGGTCAGCTCAAGTTATCATTTAATTGAAATGGTTCTTTCAATATTACTATTATTATTAATGTTATTATACTAATTCTTTACAAACACTTCAATAAACTTCCAAGTTTTCTAAATTTTTAAATGTTGACCTTAACTTCAACTCAAGAACATTCAATTGCAAATCACCAATTTTATGTAAATCAAAGATGTGGGAAAATTCCTTCATATTTAATACTATAAAACATTGGAACAGTCTCGACATAGAGATAAGGTCGGCCGAGAATATTCGAGTGTTTAAGAGAAAATTGAAACACAATTTCTTGTGTCATCAAAATATAAGAGGCACAACAAAAAAATTGCATGCATGGGAACAGAGCTCAATATTGTAGATTGTAGATCAACTTTTTTGTTCAAGCTATACTTTATGGATTTTCAATGAAATAAATTATTATTATTATTATTATTATTATTATTATTATTATTATTATTATTATTATTATTATTATTTGAATTACCACCGCTTTGTCCTATGAAAAAGCTAAAATGCGGGAGTATTCTTATTTTGATCCCACTTTGTCACATCCTAGGGAAACAACGCGAGAGATGACAAACCGAGAGCATTGCCTAAGGGACAAAGTTGGAGGATTCTTTCTAAAAATGCAAAACTTTAGGAGAATCCAAGATATCGTAAAGAATTTGTAAGATTTACATTATGTGCATGGATTTGTTTTGATTTTAAAAGTTAGACATTAGTAAGCTTTCTTTGCTTACACTACCTGGATGACCTACCATTAATTATGAAGTTTTGAATCGTGTCGTCGCCAATTTGAAGTTGGAATTCCAAATCAACGTAGCTTCCAATTAATTTGCTTTGGAACAAGTAAATCCCATTGCCGCCGTCAGTAACTCTGCGAAATCCTCGGATTAAGGATCTGCTGTTAGGAGGTGAGAACACGTTTACCTTCAGTTCCCCAACCGAGTGATTTATTCGTGTCTTTGTGTTTTTATCAAAAGCAGTAAAACTAAATAAATAATTGAAATGTAAGTGTAAACAAACCAATGTGGAGAAATGCCCTACGTCGGTTCGGGATCAAATTATTATAGTAAACACGAATGCTATTTACATTTAGGCGGGCTTTCGTAACTACTTAACCCTAACCCTGAACCCTACCCTAGCTCTCTATCATACACCATAACTTTTTTGGGTTGGGTTTCGAACACAATATTTGAGATTCGCCCGTGCCCTCTAACATTTCTATTATATTAGCCCACTCTTCTACAGTGTCATAGAAACACCCGGTATTTGAATAGTTCTTTAACAGGACATAAAACATGCTCACGTATTTATGTGATTCCCATAATCGTAAATTCTGAATAGTTCACGTAGTCATGCTTATACGTTACTTGAATTTTTGCATACCATCACGCACCACCAAATTTTTCAAGCTTAGATAGAATTTTTTACATCGACGCTTCAAGCTATTTAATATTGAGTTTACGCTTTCTCGCATTAAGCTAACATTTTCACACAGACACCCATACATTCACTTCAGATAACTGGTCATTCGTGAAATGTTTCTCAAGGAAACTTAAGTTACTCAATATTTGTGATGAAAATTCATTACTATGAGCGCAAAGTAAAAATATTGAACATTCGAGGGATCCGCTTTGAAGCAAACCCAGCAGGCATTCCACACCTCGTTTATCGGCATCTGCACCACATATCCCAATTCCATTAACTCATTATGTAGTTTTCATTCTAACAGCAATTTAAGATATTCTATGCTAGTGCTATTTTTACTTCATAATTATTGTGTTTGCTTATGCGTTTATAATTTCGGAACTTTTTCCTGGCCATCTTAAGTTTGGTTTGCATAGAAGGTATATTTTTATTTCTGTTAAATATTAATATTGATTTCAACTATGCTGTTAATATCAATTTGAATTTAGTTATTAGAGCATTTAACTCTTCAATACTGCATGCCAGAAAATGTTTGTACTGAAACTGTATCTGCTCATCTACGCAATGCAAGGTTATGTTATGTTATAATTGCTAAGATAATAATACAATATATAATATATTTTCACAATAGTAACAATTGTAGTATCTTGTAAAAGCATCAACAACAATCTATGAAAATTTTAAAATTACTTTACTTCTTTATTATTAAACTCATGAAGTGCAGGGTCTTTACGCAGAATTCGAGTTTAGGATTTTGGCTTGTTCAGATAACTGAATATAGAAAACAGGCTAAAATCAATGTGAATTCATGTTTTTCGGCGAAATAAAATTGACACTTTTTGTCTTTATTAATATTTTAAATATTTAAACGCTTAATGATTGAAAATCATTTGACAAAAGAATCCAATTTGCTTTCTTATTGAAATATTAATGTTTTTATGTTTCAAAAAATTAACACCTTTGCCTTATTCATACACAGTTTTGACATCAGCATTAGCATGTTTGAAAAAATCATAGTAAAATGGCCCAAAATTTGATCCTGAACTAATTAGCATTGAGAAATTATATTATTGTTCATCAGTCTTATTGCATATAATCCTGAATAGTTTTTGAAAGATCTTCGATAGATTTACGGACATGTAAAATTTAGCTGAAGATATTTTTAAAACCATGTCCAATTTTGTGTAATATTTAACTGGGAAACAGAATCTAATGTTGTATTATTATTGAAAAAACATTGAAATTGCAAATTATTCGGGCATATTATGTTTTCAGGATGATTTTTGAATTTATTATATCTATGTTATCTTCGACATGTTTCTTAACGTTTAACGCAATACGAAGTATTCGATTCAAGACAATTTTTATACAGATTAGAGTAAGCAAATGGATTCTGCAACTTCACAATTCACTATAAACACCACATTTGCGAGTCTTGAATTGATTATAACTAAAACATAAAATTTTAAATAAAATTAAAGGCGAAAATTTTCCTTGACTACTTTAAAATTTTATCAAAAATATGAAAAACTTACTAAATTGTG
Organism: Hofstenia miamia; assembly: GCA_900660155.1. Lineage (NCBI taxonomy): Eukaryota > Metazoa > Xenacoelomorpha > Acoela > Hofsteniidae > Hofstenia > Hofstenia miamia. Next base: position 456,218 of record CABFPE010000421.1, on the reverse strand, counting down.
CGAAGAGGTAGAATAGCATCTGGATTCAAACTAATGCCTGAATATTGAAAATAAACCTCTCTGACACAATGTATTAAACCAATGATCGATTGGAAAAACGAGACTACCAGAAGTGCATTCATTTATAGATATTGGTATGATTTTGTTTTATTTGTACGGTTTCATGCATTATTAAAGGAAGAAAACATCTGTCTTCAAAAGAGTGCTAACTGTGCGGAACTTCGATTGGCTATTCAGTATTACAAGAATTAATATTTAAATTTGAATGGGTGATTTTGGCGTAAGTTCAACGCTTCCGTTCAGACATTCTTACAATTTTTATGATGGAATTGAATAGAACAACATTCAACTTACAGTTTCATTATTTTCAGGTTGACTGGTAGCTTTTATTACTATGATATATGCGGAAGCTAAAGTCTAAGATTTACGGTACATTCCTTTTTTATAAGAATTACATAAATCGAAACAAGCCTTCATGATTCTCAATTATTTAGTCAATATGAGTCTAAAATGTTCTTACATGATTCTTAAATTTCTGTCAAATATGTATTTATAGGAGCAAATTTGAAAGTTCAAAATTTTCAAACACAGAAAACTTAAGAGGCAGGAATTTAAGCAATATAAACAAGTGTTGTATATAAAAAACGCATAAAACTGAAAATGTACAAACATCTCAGTATATTAGATTTTCAGAATTAATATTTCAAGCCTTGGGTTGATTCTTAAATAATTCATAAATTTTGAGAATTTTGAGCATTGTGCTTCTTATAAAAAGAATTCTTATAAAAAAAGTGTATTGAAAATATTTCATTTGATGTCCTGCACTACATATTTACTTTCCAAAAATGCTTTGCACAGGCTAATTCTACACATTTCAAAGGTGGCTCAGGAGATCAAGGAGCTCGCCAGCCCAAATACGCAGAGAAATATCAAAATTTATTCTCGACAAAATGATGTAGTTTTGATGTTTTAGACATAGTATAATATTTTCAAAGTTAGTTCAAAATTTGGGGTATTACATTTTAGAAGGACTTGGGTGTGATAGTCAAATGATTCAAAGTATTGATTAAGCTTTGGAATATAGAACTAATAAATTTTCACTGAATTGTATAAATTTGCCCTTTTTAGGATCCGAGCTTGTTTAGAGATTGGAACAGGTCTGCATGTAGTCGAGTTTCGTTCGGACATAAAGTGGATATTTTGCATTATTTTCTGACAATATGGGTGGTTGTTATTTCTCAAAAAATTTTGTAACAATTTGTGCTAAATGTTTTTAACACAGCTTTAGAATTCTTGTTAAGAAATAAATGACATACCTTGATATAAGGGTAATTTCAATTTATGATGGTAAACTTATCCAGCTTATATACATTTAATAAAATCGGTAGAGCGTGTTGTTTTTTTCATCAGATAATATTTGGCAATGCGATTTTAAGAAATTCATTCAATTTTTTTCGATATTTTTTGACAGAGCTTTTATTTGACAAAAGTGATAATTTTAAAAAAATGCTCCATAATGCATATTGCTATCAATTTTCTAGGCATCCTATGCCACTAGGCGTATGAATGCACCTAATATGCCAACAGGAATAGAGTGCATAAAAAACTTAACTTAAAATTAAGTATTTTTTCAAATTTTTGGGAATATAATATTGAAGAAATTAACATATAAACAATATGAATTGTGTTCAAAATGTTGAAAATTATTAAATTGTTAAAAATGCAAAAAAATTGAAAATTGACAATGGATACTATAGACAACTTGTAGAAATGATCTTTGCAACATTGTTTGATTCTAACAGCAGTGTTTGCTTAGGAATGATCAGTGTGCAAATGTCCTAACAGCATTCCAAGCATATTGCTTATAAATTGTAAATGTCTAATTAAGTCTCAAATAGTAAGAAGTATTGTTTTTCAATATTATCAAATCAGCAGCATTGTTGTACGGACCTAGTTCATTGAAACAACTAGCTTTGTTATATCTCTAACATATTTGGAAGTTTTAAAGATTTGGAATTATACTTTATTCATTGAACTACCTCAAAAGATTTTTACAAAGTTCAACAGAAAATATCTGAATGCGGCTTGTGTAATAGTGTAACGTAATCAAAACTATTGTTTTATTCTTAGCGGAGGCATTTGTAGTCTCTGATTGCTTTTGTTTTACATTGGGACTTTTGTGACCAAAATTGTCAACGATAATGCAAATGAAATTTAGGTGATTTTACAAGAAGTTATTTTACAATTTTAATTTGAATTGGATAATATCTGACTTTGTGTGCATCCATATGTCTAAATTTGTATTTTAGAGTCAGTAATGAATGAATCCCGAACATTACCTACTCTACAAGCACTCTTCTTGATCATGATAATTATTTTGATAATCAGGAGTTTTCAGATACACTATGACAGTATTAGGGAAGTAAACATGTCAGTAGGAATATTTCATACTTACAATTTCACTTACACAACTATATTTGCTAAATTATGTCGAATTATGTCATATATTCACATTTTAAGTGATCATGTTTATACATTAATATAATATTACATTGTTTCAAATTTTAAGACTTAGCTGTGTTATGAGATGTGCCTAGCTTTTATACAAACACGATCTTTGTTGCCTGAATTAAGAATTCGGATTTTGAATGCTATGAAACTGGTAGGCATATCAAAAGAAAAAAGTTAATCAGATATGGAAGGCTAAAGGGGTCGCTGTGGAGCATATCCTCAGGCAAGTGGCAAAAAGTTTTCTTTAAAGTGCATTACATGCAATAATGGAAAAGCTTTAAGATTATATTACGCATGAATTTACTTAAAATCCAAGATGATTTCTTAAACAATACTGCAAGCACAAATTACTCTGAAAAAAATAGACAATAGAGAAGTGTCTCAACCCTCATTTATGTTTGAAGATTCTGATTAGTTGCAAAACTTGTAGGTGCCATGAACTCTGTCTTTGCCCCATGGGTTAGAGTTAACGTTAAGTGTGGGTAGTCTATCTGTGAAAAAAATATTTGTGTTTAGCTGATAACCCTATTGGACTCAGAAATCATGGTTATATGATCCATAATTATGGTAATAATGTGAATGAATTTCAAGAAATCTGAATTTTTATCAAAAATTAGTTACGTTTTCAAGTACATAAAGGTACTGCAATGCAATTTTGTACAAATTTTCACAATTTATGCGTACATATTTATTAGAATTTAAAAATTTCTTATTAGGCTTGGAGGAAAATGTTTTGGAAATGTGGCAAATTGTTTGTTTCTTTTTAATCTAGCTCAATTTTCAAATAACATAATATTATATATATATATATATATATATATATATATGTATATGTATACTGTAAGTAGTTATATCCAATCATATGAGGTTACACTTTTTCTGATTGGTCGAGATGTGGGGGAAGGATATTGCACTTTTTTCTGATTGGTCTAGAGCAGGGTTTCCCAATTTTTTCTGTTGTGAACCCCCACACCGAATTTTTTTGCCCATGGAATCCCGGCCTCATCTCTGTATTATCACTCAAGTGCAAGCTCCTTCATTGTTTTGCAAACAAATGAAGCAAATTGGGAAAGCTCTTCTCAGCTAAATGGATTTTTACAATGAAGTGTAGCAACATATTTGAAAAACGCATTGTAACCCTTTGCAAGTAATGCATAGTTCCTGAAAAAACAAATTAAATTTTGTATAATAGCATCAAATGTATAATTTTTCAGAAAACACAATTGCCTTTATCATGTAAGTCTATATTTCATATGCCTGTAATGTTTAAGTATAGTGAATATTTACCCATTTTGTATGGTGCATAATAGCAAAAAAGAAATAATTGCATGGAATTTTTTACAGATATGAAACATAGGTGAAAATGAATTAATTACAACAATTGCAGATATTAATCATTAGAAACGTAGAGAATTTCTTATAATGAAATAGCAGTGTATTTGAAAAACAACATGTATAGAGAAAATGAATTAAATTACACCAATTGTTAATCATTAGAAATGCATGGAATATAATATTATAAATGAATATAATTCATTAGTCACCAATGTATCATCACAAACCACAAAGGAAACTGTCAGCTAACAATGTCATGTATGTTAAAAAATAATAGAAAGATGGGTGCAAACCAAGTAAACATGTAAACTAAATTTGGCCAATCAATAACACAAAACTAGTAAAAGGACATGAATCAATAACTACAATTTCCACGACTTCACTACAATACCCCTTGCAATATCCACAGGACAGCAGAGGTCAAAGTTCCTCTCTAGGCCAATCAGAAAAAAGTGTAACTTCCTTCTCCCCACCTCTCAACCAATCAGAAAAAAGTGTTACCTCATATGCTAGGTATAACTACTTATATATATATATATAT
>CABFPE010000421.1:417188-430914 GCA_900660155.1 Hofstenia miamia | reverse complement strand
GTGAAAAACAAAAACTTTATTTTTGAAAAAGTATTGAAATAGGATTTGCTTATTATAATTGAATGTATGTTAGTCTAACAAAATGAAAATTTAAATAAAGGTAAATAATAATTTTGGAAAACTTTTTCTACATAGATAAATAATGTAATATTTAAGCCATAAACTATAAACTTTTAAACATTAAATAATACGTAGCAGATTATTTGTTATGTACTAAATATGCCTTATGACTGTTCGACAGAAATCGCAAAATAAAATATCGCATACATCTATTAGCAATGTTTGAAATTTTGCAAAGTATCAAGCAGGAATTATGTAGCATAGCGATGGGAACGAGAATTCGAATATTGCTATTGCATTTTAAAAATTCCCGCAATGTAATTTCTCTGTAAATCTATTTCTTAAGTTCCCACTATCGACTTTTATCATCTGTCAAGAAAGCGGTGATAAAAGTCGATAGTGTGAACACTCTATCTGCTTTTTTATCGTCTGATAAAAGTCGATAGTCTGAACGCTCCATCCGATTTTTTGGCAAAACAGCCAAATTACTGTCATCTGATAATTTATCAGCTGATAAAAGTCGATAGTCTGAACGGTACTAAAACTAGTCGAATAGCTACTTGAAACTAATTGCTTACTTCTCAAGTAGGGAACAGACTTCCTAAACGTAAATTATTGTCTTTGAAATATTTCAACTTCAAAATATGAGAACATTGTTTACATTCCAATACAAACCAATCCACAAACAGATGTTGTTGTTTTTCTTACTGTCAATCAAAAGATGATAATTTATCATCTGATAAAAAATCGATAGTCTGAACGCTCTTCCAATTCCGCATTTTCTGATAAAAAATCGGATGATAAAAAATCGCCAATGTGAACGAAAATAATTGCATTTTCGATTAAAATCTGCTGATAAAAGTCGATAGTGGGAACACACCTTTAGAATCGTTTATATTATCAAACAGATACTAGCATAATGTAATACGAACGTTATAATAGTACAAAAAAGTTGTATTTCTGGCGCTGGTATATTCAATAAATTTTAGGCACGGCACGGATCAATAACGCAAAATCTTAGGCACGAGCACGGCCCGCTCCTGTGCAATTCTGATAATTGAAAACCCTTCTTTATTCTGTGTTCCGTAGTAATCCAGAATGAGCTTTTTTCGAATATCAGAAATATGACTGCGTTAAATGTGTTCTTAGTTGTGCAAATTCTTAGAGCGAAACAAGAATATTATTTTCTTGTTCTACAAAACTCGCATTTTTCTTGCTTACTTCTTTATGGCGCCTGAAGCATAAGGAAATGAAGCTTGTGCTTCTGTTCCTGATGTAGAAGGCATGTTAATGTCGATATCCTTCAGAACTGCATCAAGATCGCTGTCAAAATCGGTAATTTTTCTAAGTAATTGGAAAGAATATATATAATTTTGCTTAATTGTATAAAACTATTTCAATGCAAACAATATGACATTTGATGCACACATAGAGCAATGTAACTTGATTTAATATTGCAACACACATAGAAAAACGTATTCTGATCAAACTTTAAATTTAACATGCATGCCGTTTTCCAACTTCAATCAACCAAATTTCAGGCTTTCAAATTTTGACATTTCTGAAAATTAAGTAGAGTTGAATCTAATTATGCTAATACACATTTTTTACTGAATTTATTTTTAACTAACAGTTATATTTTGATCAACTTAAAATTTGGAATGGCATAAGAAGCCGTTTTTCTTCTTCAACGTACAAAATTTCAGCTTTATAGTATTTGCCGTTTTCAGGGATTAAAATTGATAAACTTGAAATTTGAAAATCCAATAGATTTTAACCCAGAATACGCAGTAAAATTTTTGTCGTTATATTAAAAAATTATGCTTATAAAACAGCAATTTCTAAAAAATGTTCTAACAATGTATGGTAACCACCAATTTGGCGAATTATGTTGCTTAACTGAACTTTACATATTCATTTGTATAAATTTGATACGTGTCATGTCAACAAAAATGATCTGTTATCCACGAACCGTGACTTGTATGGCCTGCAAATATCCCTGGCTCGCAATGTTTCTATTCGTGAAAAAGCAAACCGTCTATCGCAATCGACGTCTTCTACTATGTTCGCGAGATTTAAACTCCAGTGTGCTTCAACCTTAGGTGCATCAGTTACGTATCAATTATCTATAGAGATAATTTGCACTTCAAATTGTTCAAATATATTTTCCGGTTCGGTTTGAGGAATAGGTTGATTTAGTGCCAAATTGTCCAGTTTTAATAAAATTTACCTTATCTAGCTGATTCGTTTAGGCAGAGAAACGAACTGCGTTGTGCAAACACCTTATTCAAACCGATTGATTTATTTTTGATTTCTGAGAGTCCATTTTGCTAATTCAATGACAACGCTACATTTACGTGATCAATCAGCTTTGCACATTGTAATGACTCCGTGAGTAAATAGTGACCACGCTAGGAATGAATTCTACCAAAGACCACGCGGGTGGCTATTAAGAATTTAACATAAATTTGTAGCCAACCCATTGGGTGACGTATCATTCCAAAAAAATTTCCAGTTATTTAATATATTCCTTTATTACAGATATAAAATATTTTTCAGTATGATCTTTAGTCTGAAATAGTGCAATCTTTATCAGACTTGTAAAATATTACTAATTGATAGAAGCCCTTAAATTGTTTTTGGATTCCATATTGCATAGAATTTATAGAACGTTATGGTGTCCATTTAACAATATTTGCTCTTCTTTTGATCACTTATATTTTTAGTGCTTTTGTTGCAATGGAACAGTAATTGATCATCCGGAATATGGTCTTGTCATTCAGCTAACAGGAGATCAACGTCAGAACATGAAGCAATTGCTTCAAAATGGAGGATTTGCAACGAAAGAATGTGTAAAAGTGCATGGTTTTTAAATCTGAATTTGTTAATTACATGTTGTAGAGTAATTATTTAGTTATCGTAATAACATCTCAATTTAATTTGTGGAATTTATTGAAAGCTAAAGTTTTATAATGTCAATTCTGAATTAATTTGATTAGCTTGCTACAGAGGATTCAATTTTATTTGTGCTAGTTAAAGGTGCGTTCAGGCGAGCATCTTTTAACAAGACCAAGTATTTAGTTTCTGATTGTTGAAACAAACGAAATTACTGATTTCGATTAGTTATACACACATNTAATTCGTTTAAAAGATCCAGGTTTACTTACAGTCTTGAAATATCATTTGAGACAAGAATCTTGGGAAAATATTTTCATACACGTCAATATAGATCAAATGTTTCAGTCTTTTCCCAAAAAGCGAATATTGATTGAAGAAAAATGAGGCACAAAGGCTTTCAAAGAAAAACATTGGCTAATGCCTGCTTTAAAATTACTAATGAAAACTAAGAATTTTGCTTATAAAATATACCTGTCTTTTAAATCTAATCAAAATTACAACGTGTACAAATTAGCTAGAATTAAATATTGCTAATAGTAGTTAAGAAGGCCAATAGGACGTCTCAATGGGACACCCATGACCATTTGCAATGTGGTAATGGACTGATTTTATTGGACGCCACCTATCGACGAAGTATTTTTGACAAAGTTAAATTGAACAAATTTATTTTTGTTTTCTAGGATTGGGGCAAAGTGATATCATTAATGACAATAAATGTTTTTGACATAAATAAATTGAGCAAATTAATTTTTTGACACAGTTTTGACGTATTTACTTCTATTAATATACATGTACATTGCAACAATCTTTTTAATTATGCAACACTCTGTACTAAGGAAAATAATTAATAGATGTAAAAGCCAACACTTCGGTATGACATTTGTATAGACGTATATTTCAACATGTATTAAAATTAATCAAGGATATAGTATGCAAGAGGTAAAAAACAACAATTTTAGCAGTTGTGTATAAATTGTACTAATGTAAAGGCATACATTACACAATGACTGAGTGATGAAGTTCTTAAGCCATGTTTGTTGTAACAATGTTTAATCATGCAACAAGGAATATAATTGATTGACGCAAAACTCGTTTTCTAGTGATATCCAAATACAAATTGAAGAAATATTTTGCCAAACAACACTATAATTGCGTGATATAGACGTACATTTTCAAAAACAAGATAGAAATATCCGCCAAAGCATATGAAATATACCGTTGATAAATCAATAAAAAATTGAAATGTCTGATATACATGACAAAGGCAAGTTTGTTTTCACCAATATCAAAAATAAAAATGGAATAAATATTTGCCATGCTTAGGCCTTACATGTGAAACAAAACTTATTGTATATGACTTGTTTTTGTGCAGAGCTTCACCACATCTAGCAAATTTTCACAGAGGTATCACCATTTATTTTGATAGTTGACACAGGAAATCACGATGCCCAAACGGATTATTCAGTACATTGTAAGCTGATGTATCCATAATAGTACTGCATTAATTCACCAACCAAAATTACTTGTGCGCCCAAAACACTGTTTCCTTTCTACATGACAAATTAAGAGATTTAATAAAATTAACTATTTGTTTGTAAGGTTTCCTTCTGTAAAGCCAATGTTATGAAAATTGCGTTTGTACCAGTTTAATGCGTTTGGATATGATGAGGGAGACTGTAAAAAATTTTCTTTTGCTTGACGTACTGTAATAATGTATATTTTGTCATCCAACAAATGAATAGTTCTTTAATATAGTAAATGTAAGTATTTAATGAAACTAAAAAAAGCACGCTAGATTTCAAACAAGGCGTCATGATTGATAAGATATACAGTACTGATATTTCAAATGAATAGCGTCATTAACTACTATGTAAAAAAAATGAATAATAACAAAAATGAAATAAATAAAACAACACTGACTAAAAAATACACTGACTACGGATAGCTTACTAATTTCGATTTATTGTATAATCGTTATTATAAAATTTAAATCCTATCCATGATCTACCTGATATAAACTTTTGTTTGAGAAATAATAATTTTAATTCTTTTTTGAATTTTTTAAGGTTGTCTATTATTTTCATTTCTTTTGGCATTGTATTCCAGTTATAAATTGCAGTATTAATAAAGGATTGACTCATGATGTTTTTATTAAATTTAACACGTGAGTAGTTTTTTGTTCGTTTATTTTGCTTCAAACAATCTGTCGAAAATGAGAATGATATCTCGTTGTAGGGTGGAATTTTCTTTATGAATTTGAAGAAATAAATAATATTGTAAATAATTAACTCTTGTGGAAAAAGAATAGATTTAGAAATATATTCTTTTGTTTTAGAAGTTTTTATTACAAACATTTAATGCCCGTTTTAATTGAACTCGAGGTTTTTTATCATTACGCTGTGTACATTAGTATAATTTAAATTATTCACAAAGAATGCATGAAACATTTGAATTACTGCAATTGGGGTAACTGTTGGGAAACATGGGATATCTTTCTAATACCTATAGCCATTTTTTAATACTAGTATTTATTTGCGACGTGAAAATAAGATTTGAATCTATTATTACTCCTAGCTATTTAAACTTATTAACAGGTATAACAGATGAATTATTGAAATTAATTGAATAGTCGGAGATGTTCGTTTTTTTTCTAAAAGGTTGCATTATGCAAAATTCAGTTTTTTTCGAATTAATACGCAAACTATGCATGTTAAAATAGTTTGTCAATTTTATACAATTCGATTCAATAACTTTTACAGCTTTATCTAAGGATTTATTTCCACAGTAAATAGATGTATCATCGGCGTATTGTGTTATTTCGCAGTCCGTAATTTCCTTCATGTCATTCACATAAATATTAAATAGCAGGGGACCTAGTATGGTTCCTTGAGGTACACCATTATTGACAGACAACCAATTTGAAAAAGTATCATTTAATTTAACTCGCTGAAGTCTATTACTTAAGTAATTAGATATAAGGTGAGCACTGTTAAGAGAAAAACCAATATTTTTTAATTTTCTTATTAATATATCATGATTAATAGAATCGAATGCTTTTGAGAGGTCAAGACAGGCAATAGCAACAAATTTATTAGAGTCTAATAGTGCTCTCCATTTTTCTGTCGTTTGTATAAGTGCGTCTGATGTTGAATAATTTTTTCTGAAACCAAATTGTGATTTGGACCATAGTTTATGATGATTTAAATGAAGTGTAATTTGTTCATGTAATAATCTTTCAAATATTTTACTGATTGGTGATGTAATAGATATAGGTCGATAGTTTTTGGGACATTTTGGGTCGTCTTTTTTGTAAATTGGAGTAATATGAGCCTGTTTCAAGAAATCGGGAAAAATATTCCATTTTAAGCATTCATTAAAGATATAATTTAAAGGTTCGGCAATATATTTCGCATTGTTTTTTAGTAACCATATTGGAATTTTTGAGGGGCCGCTTGACTTGTTTGATTTTAGTTTCTTGATTGCTTTAATTACTTCAAAACTTGTTATAAAGCGAAAACCAAATTCAGGGATGTGCCTATCAGGATTTATTTCTTGGAATTTTGTTTGAGAAGCGTCATAATTACCTAGGTTTGCAAATGTTTGATTTAAAATATTGGAAATTTCAAAATCAGAGACGTATTGATTTCCATCGGGGTCTACAATTTTTTCTATGGGAGAAGATTTTGATTTGGTACAATTCGAGATTTCGTTAATCAATCTCCATTTACTCTTTTGGTTCGGTAATTTTCTATATTCATTTTTAATATACTCATTGTAAGCTTTACGATTTTCTATATTAGAAATATTTCTAGCTTTTTTGTATAATGCATAACTTTCAGGAGTACGGGCGTTAGAAAAAAATTTAAAAGCGTCATTTTTTTTTTTTTTAATTGTTTGCAGAAATCGGAAATCCAAGGCTTGTCATTCTTTATGTTTTTGCGAGAATGATTAGTAACAAGGATTTTTTTTCAGGACAATATTCATCTAAATAGGATTCAAGAATATCAAGAAAGCTTTTGATCATGTTGCTAGGATCAACCGCAACGTATACAGAAGTCCAAGTTTCACGTGAAAGAGCATTTTTCAGGTTATCTATATTATCAGACGATTTTTCGCGAATAGTGATCCATTTTTTGGATATTTCAGAGCGTATTTTAGCTTTAGAGAAACTGGCTGATATTATACAGTGATCAGAGAATGTATATTCAGAGAAGTAGTATAAGAAATTAAGATTATTTTCGGGCAGTGCAATATAGTCAATCAAAGTTGCACTATTGGTTGCGATTCTTGTAGGAATTAGGGCATTTGTCGTTTTTAAATTAAAAGTATTAAAAAAGAGATTAATCGTTTTATTATCACGTTTATTTAAGTAATTTAGGTTCCAATCACCCATTAATATTAAATCTTTATTTTCTGAGTAGGCCAGTGAAATTTCATTCTCAAGTTGTTCAAAAAATTCATTAGTATTACATTTATTTGGGCAGTATGAAACATTAATTAATTGCTTTTCAAAAGGTGAATTTTTGATAGGTTTATCAATTTCAACCCAAAGGTTTTCGAATTTTTCTGAGCTTACTATATCATTCCGTTGCTTTGGATGAAATGATTTCGGAACTAGAAGGAGTACCCCGCCCCCTTGCTTTTACCGAGTATATTACAATGAGTTCTATCTTTTCTGAATAATTTATATAGATTATTGTTATCTGACCAGACAATGTCAAGGTCATTGCAGTTAAACCATGTCTCAGTAATGGCTAGCACTATATTTTCATAAAAATTGCTAATAAGTGACTTGTAATCGCAATTTTTATTAGATAAATTCTGGGCATTTAAATGAACGTAATTAATTATATCTTTCTTAGATGAAACATTTTTTAGATATGTTTCATAATTGAGCAAAGGACCAGGGTTTGCTTCGATTCCATGTTTAAGTAATAATAAAAATTTTAAAACCAAAATTGCCAAAAGCGCTTTTTGAAGGGATTTTTTCTAGGTATATCTGTTATTGGAAAAATGCTGATAAAAGTTGCAAACTTAGATTTTAAGAAAAATTTGTGTTGGTGAACTACCCGTAGTCTTAACATTACAGAGATAAATAAATCTATACCGTTTAGTAAAAACTTAATAAGCGTCGGAGCTTTAGTACCTCGGAAGGTGAGAAATGATTAGGCCGTGTAGTTGAAAGGACTTCGGCGTACGTTTGCGGGTGCGGGCGTAGCGTCCGTGATTAATCGTTGCTGGTGAGTACAAGGTACGTGATTGCCTGTGATGTTGCGATGGCATACGTTTATTCGCTGGTCGATATGATTGATAAGAATTAAGTGACTTTGGCGGCAAAATTGAGCGGCCGTAGATGAAAGGATGCTTTGCATTTGCAAAATAGCTTTTAATGCATCGTGCTAATATAGCATATCCAGATTCAGAGAAATGAATTCCTCCTCGTGTAAATAGATCTGCATCGACATATGGACCCTTGTAAAAATAACGTTTATTTTCGAAGATCTTGTACTGCAATTGTTTCGCATTTTGATGTAATAATACATTGACTTCCGATGACATTTTATTAAACGTTTTAATATATGGAAATGGTGCGAGTTCGCTCAATGCAATTTCTGCGTTTCGAAAGGAATGTCGTGTGGCATAATCAATTTTTCGAAAAGTGGTGTAAAATTCTTGTTTGATTGCATGACGTCGTTTCTTCCAGCAGTGATCATCACCTTTATATTGTTCCTTTGTGGGTACTGATAAATTATGTTTGAAATTTCCTCGATTGTAGCTCCAGGATATGAATGAATCGTGACATCGTGATCTTTCATAAGTTTATTTGCCCTCAAATTGCAATACATTGATGTTCCAATTATCAATGTATCCGAAGTTTCTTTGATATGTTTGACTTTTCGTTGGTTTGTTTCACTTTTTTCTGGAGCATTTGTTTCGGAAACATTGTCGCTGTTCATGCATTTAGTGTTTGATGTTTCTAGTGGTGAGCGTGTTTCTTCTGAAGGGGATGGCGATTCTTTAATATTTGAGATTTTCCAAAGTACGTAGTGTAGTTTGAGTAGTTCATCCCTTGATAATGAGGCAAAAGGTGCAGCTAACTTAGCGGCGGTGATGCGTTTTTGCGAATCGAAATCTCCAATAAACTGAGAACTGTTAATTGTATCGAGTAGAGCGTGCTCGCTAGACCCGACTATCTCAGAGAGAAACATGATTGGTTGATAAAACACCCAATTGCATATTACATGGTTATCAACTTTTGCACGTTTTTTCACCTTATTTTGTTTGACTTTGTGGCTACATATATTGCTGGGATTTTCTGCTTTGTAATTTTAATGAGTAAATACGATGACACATTTGCTATTCAGTTGATGACGATTTTTTTCATCAATAGATATGACTTCCAATTGTTAAATTTGTAAACTCTGTGATTCCTTCGCCATTATAAATGTATAAATGTTTGTAAATACTGTATTATTCACACGCAAAAATATGGATGCATGGTATTTAAATGATAGAATTTCTGGAAAATACAAAGTAATGTTATACATAGCAAAAACAATGTCTATAAAATCACCTAACCATAAAAAACTCGACAGACTCGGAAAAATTTAATTCATTTTCTTTGGTAAATACTATCCAAATGACACAACAAAGCGAAAATTAATGTGTTTAATTTATAGTTTAAATCAAAAGGTGTGTATGTTGGAAAGAGATAATACTAGAATGTAAAAAAGCATAAAGCCATACCAAACATGTACGATGGAAAAGACAAATCAATGTATTTAGATGTTGGAATAAAATATGGAAAAATGTATGTAACATACCCTGTTATTTTGTATAAAGATGTATTTGAAATCCACAGTCTAGTTTGTCCTGTTTTTTAAAGTAGTGCTCAAGCAGATAGTTGATTAGTCACGAATCTTTTAACATTAAATCAAAGTACACTTGAATTCCCCAGGTCAAAAGCCATCGACACCCTATCTTCCATGTTAAGATAATTAGTCGACAATTTGCACCAGTCTTTTGTAAAGTATCACCTGATAACTTCAATTCTCCCCAACTCAAAAACACTACATTCTAAACTATGCAATGGGGGTGAGTCAACAATTATCCATGAAAAAGCGTCTCCTCTGGTTCCATCTGCTAAAATTAATTAATTCCACTTATACAGTATTTTTAAAAACACCAGGATTCACGCACACTGACACAAAATAAATTTAATGCATAGTTAGAACACTAATAGAGTAAGTAGTAAGAGTATTAACAACCCCGTCCCAATCGGACACCTTGAAGTTTTCGTAATACTTAGCTGATTCACTGATATCGGAGGGTGGTTTAATTAGTGAGTCACCTACCTGTCAGCACCCCTAATGGGTTTTCTAAGATTATCGCTAATTGATTTTTAATTAGTGATTCATAACATTTTACAGACCAATTTAGTTTACAATGATTTCATATACATGTTAGGCCCAATTTTCAATGATTTCATATACAGTTCATGGGGGACAATTTAGTTTACATTATTGGTGTGTTTTGCTATAGTGACTAATTACGTTACATGATTTGGTTGCTATACAACACGTTATTAACATGGCTTGCACTTGCATGTTATATAAATAACACACTGCAAAAAATTCCCATATGTTTCAATTGATTAACCATTGCTATGTACAATATTTAATTCATTTTTGGCCTTATATTACATGTATAAACACATTGTTTTTCAATTATGTTGCCATTTTTCCATTGTAAAATTCCATTCATTTTGCTAATATTCAAATACAGAAAAATGAGAAATATTTCATTACATGCGTAATACACAATAAAAGCAAGCTGCATCCTCAGAAAAAGTAAACCTGTTTAATGCATAAACATGTAATTTCGTTTTTTCAGAAAAACCATAAACTATAATAATTGTATATCACACACATACACTATTAAATTTGTCTATTGTGCTAGTTTATCATCGTCAATGTTGTATTTGATGTAAGTTCATATATTGTTGTCAACCACTGTCTTTGTTTTGATGCATAGATAATTTTCAATAAGGGTTGCTCATCTGATGAGTGGTTACAAGACTTGTCTAAGTGTGGCATAAGGGATATGTTTTTACATGGTGATCTTTTCTTTACATTTCTTTTTGGTGTATACAGATTTTTTGGGGTATACATGTTTGCAGATTGTTAGATCTTTTATCAACTTGCATGCGATTTTTCGGGTTGTACACGTTTGTAGACTGATACTTCTTTTCTCGACTTTACATGTTTTTTCAGGGTTGTACACGTTTGTAGACTGATACATCTTTTCTCGACTTTCCATGTTTTTTTTGGGTTGTGCACGTTTGTAAGCTGATCCATCTTTTCTCGAGTTTTGCACATTATTCACTCTTATTGGTTTTTATGAGTTTACATGGCTGTATACATTACAGGGATTTTTCCGGGTTTCACTGCTTTGGAGACTTACACACCATTCTTCAGTTTTATTTGGTCTATATGATTTGTTTACATGATTGTATGCGTTACACGATGTTCCACTTTTCCATTGTTTTGTATCAGCAAGTTATTCACAATTCCATGATATGCACTGCCTTTGTTCTAAACGTATAAACTTGAAAATGCATGTTGTAAACTACTAATTAAATTCAAAGGCAAAAGGTCTACAAAGAATTTGAGTTTTAATAATAATTCAACATTTGTAATTTACATTGCTAGTTAAAAAATAAGAAATTAAACAAAATAATTCCATTCACTCACATGCAAAAAATAGGCACACGGTATTTAAAAGTTAGAAAAAATACAAGTAAAATTTTACCTAGTGAAAATAATGTCTATAATAAATTCGCACTGCTAGTTAAAAATAAGAAATTAAACAAAATAATTCCATTCACTCATTTGCAGGTTAAAACATTTTGAGTTTAAATAATTCAACATTTATAATTTAGTTGATATTTAAAAACTATTAGGTATAAATATTTCCATTCAGTCAATTGCTTTGTATTTCTAAATTAGTCACAATTCCATAATTCCAGCCTGTGATTCTACAATAAACATGAAAATGCATGCAGTGAGCTACATGTTAAATTCAAAAGCAATATGTCTACAAAGAATTTGAGTTCTAATAATTCAACATTTGTAATTTAGTTAAAAATTATTAAGTTTAAATAATTACATTCAGCCAATTGCAGCAATTAAACAAAATGTGATTAAAACATCTCTAAGCAAATAAATGTTTTGTAAATATTTTATTACTCACATGCAAAAATACAGACGTGTGATATACACACACACAAATAAAAAATTTAAACTGTATATGATTAAACAAAATATTCAATGTAGCAAAAATCAATGTGCATAATTTAGTTTAAAACAGAAATGTTAAAAAACGTACTTGATTAAATGTGAAATATTATAATACGCATAGGTTATCAAGGAATTATACGCCAACATACCTTGTTATTTTATGTGTAGATGTATTTTAAACCAAAACGTATTGCCTTCAATCTTTGACATATCACCAATTTACATCACTCTTTATCACTATATAGTGATAAACAAGTCTTTTTGAAAGTGAAACCGTCTTAAATCGAGTCGAAAGATGGTTTAAACTTTACCTACGTCATTGAAAAACCGTGTATGATGTGTAAATTCGAACAAAAAGGTGAAGCCATTTCACTGCTAAAATTAATAGTAGTCAATGGTATTGTAAAAACCAACTATGCAGTTAGATAGTAGAGGTGGATAAATCAACATGATAAATATTTTTGTATTAATCATTAACAAAATGTTTCACGAAAAAATTTGAGAGCTAGAAATCACTAAGAAATTTTGTAAAACAGGTGCAAAACAATAATATATCTCACCAACAAAACGAAAATCAATGCATAAGTCATAGTTTCACTCAGTGGTTAGTTAGAAAATTGGAAATGCGTGAACCAGGCTATATGGCAAATATTTTGTATTAATTGAAGCAAGACGTTTTACAAAGAATTTGAGTTCTAAAACAGTTATTTGATCATGTACATGATGCATGTTTCTACTAATTTACTTTCCTTGGTTATAAATCATGTGATTTTATTCCTATTGCGAGGTCCTGTCTATATATTCATTGTAAATTGCATTATTTTTCCTTGTTGTGAAATCATTCCTCTAAAAACTCAGACTACAAGTGCAATGTCTATTGAAACACTAACAACCAGATCCCTTGACAATCTTTTCGAAAAATTATGCATCACCTCTTCTCAAGGCTACAACCCTCTAACACAAGAGCCAATCCCACCACCAAGACCAATTAAAGAAAAGAGAAGATGCCCACCAATTAATAATAAAAGATTTTTTACTAGTTTGAAAAATGTTAGCAAGGTATTTAAAATGACGAGTTGTTTTGGAAAGAGAATTGACCTAGAAATGTAATGTTTAGTTTTCGATGAATTTTTTGCTGAGATATTCAGTGCCCATTTTAATTGAATGTCAAGTTTTCTATAAAGCACATCACTTAGATCAGTAAATAAGATGTTTGCATAATTAAGGTGGCTCATGATAAAAGCATGGAAGAATTGAATAATTGCACAAGGTGGTAACTGCTTAACTACTAGTGTCATACTTCTTATACCTAAAGCTAGTTTTCTAACTGTTATGTTAATTGGAGTGTTGACCTTTAACTTTGAGTCAATGGTTACGCCTAAGTACTTGAAAGTGTCTACAATAGGTACATTAACAGTATTAATTTTCAAAGTCATTTTGGAAACATCGTAGTTATTTTTATTGGGCTG
>CABFPE010000421.1:397848-413539 GCA_900660155.1 Hofstenia miamia | reverse complement strand
CTAAAATTAAAAAATTAGTACCTGTTTTGATCTTGCGAGGTTTTCTTGGAGAGCGAGTAATAGGTTTATTTCTTGATGCTGTTGAATGCAACAAAGCGTCAGTGACTTCTTGTTCGCGCGAGTTAGGTGTAAGGGACGTATGCGTGTGATCCTTAAGAAATGAATGCAATGAAAATAATTCATCTCGACTGAGGGCCAAAAATGGTGCTACAAGTTTGCAATGTTCGTCGTCTTTATTGATGTTTGAGTCAGTGATGTTTTTAAGTGCGGAGCAGAGAGCACAATCGACTGTCTTTAGAGAGGACATCGCAGCCAATGATAGAGGACATCGCGGCCAATGTATTTAAAGGTATTTAAAGGTATGCTTTTGTTTTGTATTTTAAAAAAAACGTTTATAACTTTAAAAAAAAATTTTAAACACTAGAAATTTACTGGATGTTTCTTAAATCGAGTTTTTTGTTCCATTAGTAAGTACTAATTTTTTAACAATTGAAATAAAAATCAGTGGTACATATATATTTATTCTAAATAAATTACACGGAAAATCTGAATACAGTTTGTGCATTGCCACCTGGATATATTGCAGGTTTATCCTTGCCACGTTGAATTTTAAGTCTTATAAGCATCTTGTATTTTTCCCCTGTAGCTTTCTCCGCATAATGTTTAGGTAGGAAGAAGCAGTTACCATTTTCCAGTATAATATTAACCACAGGGCCATACTTTGTGTGAAGACTATATGCATTATTTATTTTTTGCCACTCATCAATTTTTAATTCTCTAATGGAGATATATTTCATCTGATGTTCTTTGGAAATTTCATTGAGTCTGTTGAGCGCCTCTGGTTGAAAAAAAAACAATTTTTTTTGGTTGTGAGAGTTTGTCTTGTTTGCTCTGTGTATCTTTGGTAGATTTTTGAGCACAAGATTTGTTAGCAGCTTTTCGAGTCATCACCAAATTTAACATTGAAACAGCATTCAAAGTATGTGATATTTATTACAAACTTTTAGCATATAAAATAATCAAAAATAACTTGATTCATTGATCCAATCTTCAACTAGAGTTTACATAAATGTATGGTAAAGATCTTAACAGTTAGCAGGTAAGTGTAATATCATTTTCAACTATGCTGCATGTTTAATTTGCCTCAATCTTAGAATTATACACAATTTTAACAAAGCTTGATATCAGGTGGAAATTGTGAAAATTCCGTCATTTAACTAGAACAATGTGTTTTTAATGAAATAATCAGTCTTTGTGGAGAGTTTATTTGTGAAAGTTGGTTTCTTGTTTAATATGGTAACCAGTTTTTATGTTTTGAAATGCAGAATTCCTTTTCTGTGTAACTTATACAACTAATGAAATTTCAGAATTATTTAATGTCTTGTTCAATGATTTAAAATCTTATATATGTCTATGGATACATTTTTATATCAAACACCGCCTTCATGTAGTGAAAATGGAAATCAATTATGCTTTTTCAATTAATGTATATTAGAGACTTCAACACCTTTAAATGATATTTGTGTAATTTAATCCACATCACAAAAACTGACATGTGAAAACTTGGGTAAAGTACTTCCACCTTTTGTTTATTATTTATTAGCTTTATAAAGGAAAATGATATTTTTCAAATATATTAACACTTGAGCATATACTATTAATTCCCAAAAGTGTGTAATTTATACAATAAATTATATGGAAAATGTTACTTTTCTATTTGTTAAAAAAATCTAGCTTACAATAACTGTTTGCTACATATAGAAATAATGGAAAAAACAAGTACAAAATGGCGTTTATTCTTTTGAAAAGTTAATTATTTATGGACAGTCGAGAAAAGAAGTATTAGTCTACAAATGTGTACAACCCAAAAAATCGCATGCAAGTCAATAAAAGATGAAACAATCTGCAAAAATGTATACCCCAAAAAAATCTGTATACACCAAAAAGAAATGTAAAGAAAAGATCACTATGTAAAAACATATCCCTTATACCACACTTAGACATTATATCTCATTGGATGTTGTGTAATTCTCTAGTCTTGTAACCACTCATCAGATGAGCAACCCTTATCGAAAATTATCTATGCATCGAAATGAAGACAGTGGTTGACGACAATATATGAACTTACATCAAATACAACATTGATGATAATAAACTAGCACAATAGACAAATTTAATAGTGCATGTGTGATATACGATTATTATAAGCAAAGTGCAGAAACAATTACATTTTTGTCTTGTCTTAAAAAGTGTGGATTTTACAACATGCATTTATTAAAATATTAGAAATTGCAAACTAGTTTATGGTTTTTCTGAAAAAACGAAATTACATGTTTATGCATTAAACATGTTTATTTTTTCTGAGGATGCAGCTTGCTTTTATTGTGTATTACGCATGTAATGAAATATTTCTCATTTTTCTGTATTTGAATATTATCAAAATGAATGGAATTTTACAATGGAAAAATGGCAACATAATTGAAAAACAATGTGTTTTTACATGTAATATAAGGCCAAAAATGAATTAAATATTGTACATAGCAATGATTAATCAATTGAAACATATGGGAATTTTTTGCAGTGTGTTATTTATATAACATGTAATTGCAAGTGATGTTAATAACGTGTTGTATAGCAACCAAATCATGTAACATAATTAGTCACTATAGCAAAACACACCAAGAATGTAAACTAAATTGTCCCCCATGAACTGTATATGAAATCATTGTGAATTGGCCCTAACATGTATATGAAATCATTGTAAACTAAATTGGTCTGTAAAATCACTAATTAAAAATCAAATAGTGATAATCTTAGAAAACCCATTAGGGTAATTAAACCACCCTCCAATATCATTTGAATCAGCTAAGTGGTATGAGAACTTCAAGGTGTCCCATTGGGACAGGTTCTGTTTATATTCTTACTACTGACATATTATTCATAATTCATTTTTTTAATAAGTTGGGCAATAAGAAAACCAAGAAAAACAAAATAAAAATACAATAGTAGAGGACATAAGAAAAAATAAATGTAATAAATATTATACACAGGAGTGGTATATCACACATTACTTTAGTTTAAGGGGCATACTATTGTTTGCATACATTAGCTGGCTAATTGGGTTTACATTGCATTTGTGATAATGCATTGATGACTAATATTTCTCCTATCCACAAAAATTCCTAATGTTTCAACAACTTACAAGGTTAATGTACAATGTTTAACACTTTTCAGGAATCAATACATTACATGTAAAAAGGGTTGCACTTTGTTTTTTAAATACCTTGCTTTTTTCCATTGTAAAAATTCCATGTAATTAATTTGTTTTACTATTATTCAAATACAAAAACAAGAAATTACTTTGTTAAAACTTAACATTAAAGAGGCATAATATACAATAAAGGCAAGCTATTTTTTCAGAAAAAGTAAACATGGATTATATGTAAAATGAGTTAACATTACAAACACATAAAATATAAACCTACACATTAAAATCAAATTTGTTATTTCAAACAATTTAAATGCAGTTTATGCATAAAGGCATAAACATGCAAAAGGCTTCATTTTCATTTTCAAAGCACACCATATTTTCCATTGCAAAAATTCCAGCCTAATACAGACATAAAGATAATTAAATGTAGACATGTGCTTAGCATTAACACAAATTGCTAAACTCAACAGAACCCAATGTATAAACCAGTGTCAAGATCATATAATATTAGATTAAGCATAAAGTTTTGTGCCAAGCAAGGTCAAATATTAGAATATGTATACAAATACCTGTACATAATATATTATTCATACTTGAAAAATATACACACATGGTATTTAAAAGATAGATCAATACGAATTTTGAGAAAATTACAACCTAACAAAATATAGGTTAATATGTTGAAAACATTGAATATAAAAAATCACTTAATTATGGTATAAACTTCACCATGCCTTGAAATTAAAAGAATTTTCAGTAGCCTACACATATCTCTAGCCATAACTTAAAGCAGTTCATGATTTAGCCTGCCACTGTCATACTAATTATCATAGTAATAAAATACTTAATTAAATTCTGATAAAAAGAGAACACAGTTTTGGTGAACTAAAATCAATTCTATCTCTTATACACTATTATCATATTTATACAAGCTTTTAATATTTAGCTGAACTTTGCTTACATTTTTCAATTTGTTTCCTGGGTAAAGTTTATCAAGCAATGACAAATGCTAAGTAATTGATGGGACAATAATTAAATAGCACCACAAACTATATTTCACTATAATTTCAAACTATAAATCATGTCACTGTTACATCACCAGAGGATGAAATAATAAAATCAATTTAATATCATAAAATGATGAAAATAATCACAGGAAGGTCCCTGAGGACTACACAAACCCCTTGCTTGACTTAAGGCTGAGGTAATAAACAAATTGTGGGCCCAGACACTAACTGTTGTTTCTTTTACCATTTGAATTACAAGTGCTTCATTCCAGCTAATGACTTCAGTGCATTGGGGTCATTTTGTGATTTGCATGAATGCCTTGTGCTGAGTGACTACTTCATTTTTCAAACAAAATATACCCATTTCTTTCATATGAGGGTTGATGGGACAGTGCTTTCTGAGGTTGTTAAGTTTCTGTCTGAATACAGTGTGGAACTTCTCATACAGGTGGGGATGTTAAGGGCTATCATCAGCATCATCATGGCCACAAGTGACTTAACATTATTGAACTTATCTGGTAGGTGAGCTGACATCTTCTTCTTCACTTTCCACAGTGGTAGTATCAGAGGTGTTGTGATGCAAGGAGGGATGAAGAGCAGGTTGTGCTTTTTAATGTGTTGTTACACCTTGCCTAAATCAGTAGTTAAGAAGAGTGCTAAGGTGTGCCAATGGGACACTCATGACTATTTTCTATGTGGAAATGAAGCAATTCTATTGGAAACTCTTTAGTTGCAAAATATTTTTACAAAGTGAAATTGAACAAATTAATTTTTTGACGAAATGCTTATTTTTTTTTCCAGGATTTGGGCAAAGTGATATAATTAATGACAATAAATGGTTTTTACAAAACTAAGTTGAGCAAATTAATTTTTTGACAAAGTTTATATTTTTAGGCCAGCTGACATATTTGCTTCTGTTAATATACATGTTCATTGTAACAATGTTTAAACTATGCAACACTCTGTATTAAGGTAAATAATTCATAGATGTAAAACACTTGGGTATAACATTTATATAGTATTTCTACATGTATTAAAATTAATCAAGGATATAGTATACAAGAGCTAAAAAACAATTTTAGCAATTGTGTATAAATTGTACTAATATAAAAGTGTACATTACATAATGACTCTGAGTGATGAAGTTCTTAAGCCATGTTTGGTGTAACATTGTTTAGTCATGCAACAACAAATATAATTGCTCAATGCAAAACTTGTTTACTGGTGATATCCAAATACAAAGTGAGGAAATATTTTGCTAAAATAGACATACATTTTCAAAAACAAGATAGAAATATCCCCAATCAAATGAAATAAAGCATTGATAAATCAATAAAAAATTGAAATGTCTGATAAAAATGACAAAGGCAAGTTTGTTTTCACCAATAGCCAAAATACAAAATGGAATAAATATTCTGCATGCTTACTCATTATATGTGAAACAAAATGTATTGTATATGAGCTGTTTTTGTGCAGACCAAGTTGTTGTGCAGAGTTTCACAACATCTAGCAAATTTTCACAGATCTATCACCATTCATTTTCATGGTCAACTTGTTATCCAGATCATTCAGCACAATGTAAGCTAATGTATCCATAATAATAATGCATTAATTCATCCCCATAAAATTCCTCATGCTTTGATGTTGATTTAACCATTCTAAACATGTAAAATGTTTGTAAATAGGTAAACAAAGCTAGTTAATAGCATATTATTCAGATGCAAAAAATCCAAGTGCATGGTAATTAGAAGACAAATCACCAAGAATTTTGAGAAACAAATGTCATTTAAGTAAGCCAATGTATCCATAATAGTACTGCATTAATTCACACATCCAAAACTACTTTTGCACATTTCTTCACCTTTACTTGTTTTGTGACTTTATATGGCTGTATAAATTACATGGGGTTTTCTGGTTTCCACTGCTTTTGTTGGCTTACACACCTTTTTTCAGCTTTATTTGATTTATAGGGTTTGTTTTACATGATTGTATGCATCACATAATCTTCCACTATTCCATTGTTTTGTATCACCAAATTAGTCACTATTCCATGATATACACAGCCTTTGTTCTAAACATATAAACATGAAGAGTCACGCAGGGAGCTACATGTTAAATTCAAAAGCAAAATGTCTACAAATAATTTAAGTTCTAATAATTTGACAATTGTAATTTAGTAAAAAATTATTAAGTCTAAATAATTGCATTCAGTCAATTGCAGCAATTAAACAAAAGTGACTAAATAAATTTGAGTTCTAATAATAATTCAACATTTGAAATTTAGTCTTAATCAAAAAGTGTGTATGTAGGAAAAACAAATACTAAATGTAAATATACCTGTAAACCAAAAATGTATATAATTTATTTTAAATATGTACAATGTAAAGAGATAATACATGAACAAATATATCTGGATAAACCATCAATGTGTAAATTTGTTTTTTCCAAAACATGTATGCTGGGAAGTGAAATATTTCACCAAAAAATGTATATAAACACATAAAACAATACCACATATAAATTTGTTTAAAAGTTATAATGTACCTGGTTATTTTTTGTAGAAATTCATTTTTGAAATCTTTAGTTAAGGTTGCTTGAATGTTAATCTGACTTCAAAGCAAAGAATTGGTAAGTTGTCAAATTCCCTACTCTACAAACCATTAGCACTTTCAAGCAATTCACTCTTGATACAAAGTAACATGTAATTCTAATTCCACATGTCAAAAACTTTTCTCTAATTTATGACAGGTTGACTGAGCACTTTAATTCCATCTGCTAAAAATTAATTTATTTAATTTCAGTTATACAGTGTGCACATGAACATTTATGTAATAAATCAATTTTCAAGATTTTGTTCCCACTTTCAGAAATAAAAATCAATTTCATAAGTGAGAAATAAAACAAGTTTTCACCAACAAAATGTTATTTCTCTTTTTTTTAAATTTATAATGATTTGAGCTTGTGCTACATGAAGAAAAAATGGAAAAACAAATACAAAATGGCGTTTGGGTAGAAAATATTAGAATCCACTCTTGAGTTTAACTTTTTTTACACTTCCAAATTTTGTTTTTAGCTGTACCACATCTGTGATTGTAAGCCAAACTTTCTTTGGTAAATCACTAATTAAACATGCATTTCCTAAGGTACACTGTGAATTGACATTGTTTAAACACTGCAAAAACATTATCTGTGTTGTCATGTGTTATAGAACTTATGTTATTAATCAGTGGGCATCTTCTCTTTTGCTGGTGGCAATTCTTTTCTTTAGTAGGTGTTGGCAGTGGGATTGACTTTTGTGTTAGAGGGTTGTAGCTTTGGGAAGAGGTGATACATAATTCATCAACAAGATTGCCAAGTGATCTGGTTGTTAGTGTTTCAATGGACATTGCTCTTGTAGGCTGAGTTTTTAAAGGAATGATTTAACAACAAGGAAAAATAATGAATCTATCTAACAATTTACAATGAATATATAGACAGGACTGCAAAATAGGAAAATATCCCTTGATGTATAACCTGGGAAAGTAAATTAGTAGAAACACCCAACATGTATATGACCAAATAACTGTTTTAGAACAAAAATTCTTGCTTTCAATTAATTCAAAATATTAATCATATAACCTGGTTCATGCATTTACAATTTTTTTAGTTAACAACTCAGTGAAACTATGAGTTATGCACTGATTTTAGTTTTATTGGGGAGATACATTATTGATTTGTGCACGTTTTACAAAATTTCTTGGTTATTTCTAGCTCTCAAATTTTTATAAAAATTTGTTAATGATTAATACAAAATATTTAACATGTAGATTTATCCACCTCTACTATCTAACTGCATAGTTGATTATATCATATCAGTGTACATGAACTATATGTTTTCACAATAACAGTTGCTACTATTAATTTTAGCAGACTTCTATTGAATCAGTAAAATGGTTTCACCTTTTTCTTTGAGTTTACATGTCATATACAGTTTTTCAAAGATGTTGGCAATGTTTAAACCATGTTTATAGTCAATTTAAGGTGGTTTAACTTTCAAAAAGACTTGTTTATCACTATATAAAGATAACAAACAACACCAATTGATGACAGGTGTAAAATCATGGGTTGGAATTATAATTACTCATTGACACAGCAGAAGGTTGATAGAGTGACCTCATATGAACAGTCCTGATTCCATTAATTTAACATAGAGAAATTATTAAAACAAACATCAGTAATTCATCCAAGTAACTATGAATTTTTAGGTAAATCCCAAAATGACAAATTTGTATGGCTTCCAGCCAAAGTGCTATCAAAAAGGAGAAGTGCTTAACCTGAATGAATGGTGCTACCTTAGATGTCTCACATTTTATTATCTATCTTGGAAAATAAACATTTCATTTTAATTGTTATCTCTCAGCTCACTAAATAATAGCATGTAGTTACCATGCATTCATGCTAACCAACAGTAAATATCATCACAGTGTAATCAGTTATAGGTGCATGTATGTGTTGATAGAACAAGAGATTTATTATTTCCTTATACCTATCTGTATCTGTAACCTAAGCAGTTCACAATTTGGGATTAGTAATCTGAAAGATCTCTAGAAGCTACATGTCACTTTGATATTTTGAGGAAAGTACTCCCAATTTGTCACCTTAACTTACACAATTACTTGCATATCAAAAAACAAGTAAGTGAAATTAGAAAAGGTAAGTGGTAATTGAAGCTAGATAAAATCTATTAACTGCATTCAACATTGTTGCTCAATTTATACAATTCAAGTTATTACCTGTCTTTGTTTACAATCAGAATCACAAGATAGTCATGTCATAAATTTCCCTTGCAATTTAATTTAGCAATAAACATAACACCAACTCAAGGGGACATGAAAACAGCTTTTGCAAACTAAACTAGAAATAAAGAAGTATTTGAGAGCTAATTAGGCAATTACATCTAATGTTGTTTAATCAATGTGTAAATGTATCATAAAATCTCTCATATAGTCTAAAACCTTTTAGAGCTATAATCAACATTATCATAGTATCTGTATCTGAGGTGTGTGCATCTTTTGTTTTAATTGTAGTATTAGGATAAAAGTGCACAAAGATGTCTCTGAGAGAACCCATTCAGGTGGCATGGTCAACAAACAGTGAACAAAATTCCTGGACTTGACTCAGTGTCATCTCATCAGGATCAGACATGTTGGCTCAAAGCATCATTATGATTTTGATTTGTTTAGTAACATCATAATATCAGGTAATGTTCTCAATATTATTGACCCACATAAGGTCTCCAGCTGCTTGAAATTAGATTAATATTTGAGGATTCATATTTCTGATCTTCTTGTGAATTTTACATAATTGTTTGTGAATGGGCATTGCTTTGTTAAATATGTCCCATATGTTAAGCTTCCCATAGATGAATATTCACTCTGAATTCCCTCAATTAATCAATTTCTCTCTCACTGCTTTGTATTCTTCAGTTTTACTGAGTTTGTTGACTTCTGCTAAGCTGCTCACAAAGCTTAACTTATCTGGTAAGTGAGCTGAGATTTTTTTCTTTCCTTTCTTTACTCACCACCTTTTTTGTACAAGCAGGGTCTCTATACTAGGGGGAGGTATACACAACAAATTTTCCTTTTGGATGTTCTTTTCCAGTTCATTAAATCCAGACTCCATCCTAAGACATGCTGTTCTGATGGTAATGGGATAATTTATCCTGGCTTCTTTTAATGTATCCCAGAAATGCTCCTTAATCTGTGTGGTCATAATTCATCAATTTTCATGGTGGATATTTTAACGTGAGCAGTGGTGCACTCCACATCCAGAGCTACTTGTTTCCCTGGAACTGTAGAATGACCAGCTCTTCTTTGATGAACATTTCTGTTAGACACCATTTCATCATTAATAGCACATCTTTCTCCTTGCATTCCATTAACACTCAATGTTGTATAGTAAGGTCCTCTACAAATTCAGCAGGATCATGTTCAATCATTAAAATTCTCTTGTTCTTGGTTATGGACCATTTCAGTATTGGTTTGGGAGGTGTGACAGGTCCTCCAAATTTTTCCGAATTGACTCATTAAATTAGTTCATATATAGATGGAGAGAGCTGCACTGATGAAGTAGCCAACAGTTCTTCTTCTTTGAAAAATTGCTCTGATGTTTTCATTATTTGCTCAAATATTGTGATTGGCACTATTTGGCCTTCTTTTCTAACTTACTGCTCTGTTTCAGTAAATTGCCCATATCCACATTCAGGGTAGTTTATACAATGTAAGTTGAAAAAATATTTTGTTATTATTGGATACATCATTCATCTCTAATTGTTCCAAAAATCATTGCATTGATCCTGGCAGTCTTTCAATGAGCCTTCTCATAATGATTGGAGCATTCTCAGAGTGGAAAATAGCTAATTTGGTCTATGCCATTGCTCCCCACATATATTTCTTCACTATATTCAAGAAAATATTAATGTCCAATGGTCAAATGCCTAAATGATTACTAATTAGAATGATGGACATTTTTCCAGTTATACTGGTCACCNAAAGCTTAACTTATCTGGTAAGTGAGCTGAGATTTTTTTCTTTCCTTTCTTTACTCACCACCTTTTTTGTACAAGCAGGGTCTCTATACTAGGGGGAGGTATACACAACAAATTTTCCTTTTGGATGTTCTTTTCCAGTTCATTAAATCCAGACTCCATCCTAAGACATGCTGTTCTGATGGTAATGGGATAATTTATCCTGGCTTCTTTTAATGTATCCCAGAAATGCTCCTTAATCTGTGTGGTCATAATTCATCAATTTTCATGGTGGATATTTTAACGTGAGCAGTGGTGCACTCCACATCCAGAGCTACTTGTTTCCCTGGAACTGTAGAATGACCAGCTCTTCTTTGATGAACATTTCTGTTAGACACCATTTCATCATTAATAGCACATCTTTCTCCTTGCATTCCATTAACACTCAATGTTGTATAGTAAGGTCCTCTACAAATTCAGCAGGATCATGTTCAATCATTAAAATTCTCTTGTTCTTGGTTATGGACCATTTCAGTATTGGTTTGGGAGGTGTGACAGGTCCTCCAAATTTTTCTGAATTGACTCATTAAATTAGTTCATATATAGATGGAGAGAGCTGCACTGATGAAGTAGCCAACAGTTCTTCTTCTTTGAAAAATTGCTCTGATGTTTTCATTATTTGCTCAAATATTGTGATTGGCACTATTTGGCCTTCTTTTCTAACTTACTGCTCTGTTTCAGTAAATTGCCCATATCCACATTCAGGGTAGTTTATACAATGTAAGTTGAAAAAATATTTTGTTATTATTGGATACATCATTCATCTCTAATTGTTCCAAAAATCATTGCATTGATCCTGGCAGTCTTTCAATGAGCCTTCTCATAATGATTGGAGCATTCTCAGAGTGGAAAATAGCTAATTTGGTCTATGCCATTGCTCCCCACATATATTTCTTCACTATATTCAAGAAAATATTAATGTCCAATGGTCAAATGCCTAAATGATTACTAATTAGAATGATGGACATTTTTCCAGTTATACTGGTCACCCCCACCAGTTGGGCATAATATTTTTCAAACTTATCAATTGCTCTTTTTGTCTTGTGATGATGGAGGGTTGCACTTATGAAGCATCCAATTTTTTACTTTCCAGGTGAGAGGGCAAAATGCTATTTCATGCGATGCAGTTTTAGCTATTGATACACATTTTTCATGGTTGATCAGCACAGTTAATTGAGGTTCTCATGTGAGGTAAATTGCTAAAATCCAGATCACTTTGCTTGCATAAATGTCTGGCATGTTCTTTTCTGAAAATAGGCATTCCTTGAAGTTTTTCCTATCTTGTGTATCATATGAAAATTTTATTTCTCTTAACACTCTTTCTACTGATCTATGGTACAGTGATGAAGGGCTTCTGGTATTTAGCAAGGGCCAATCAGACTCAGGGTTTTGATCAGCTTTAATCTCAGACCAAATTTCTTTAATTTCACCTAGTGTTTGAGAGCTTTGTGCAAATGCAAAACTCACTCTCATATCTGTAACCATATATAACACTGGAGTGGATGGGTCTGTTACCTCCAGAGTTTGTGCCTGCAAAATGGTGTCAATTATCAGTTTCTGATTGACTGTTAATCTGTGAGATGGTATCTTCTGGCATAACATGAGATTGGTATATAAAGGTTTAGTGACTAAAATAATCTTGGTGTGGTACATTGAAATAGGGCAATAGCTGGAATGAAATAATATAATAAAATTCTCCATATGGAAGTGTAAACTTTTGACTGCATCAGGTATTTCATGTTCATATTCTTCTTGAAGAACTATAACATGGCAAATGCCCTCTACTTTGGTGATTCTGTAACCAGTCTCTATTTGCTCCATGATCTGTTCATCCTGTATTTCATGTACCCTGAAAAAATATATCACTAGCAAACTTGAGAAATCAATGTTTACACAATCAAAACTGTTTATTGTTTTACTGTTGTTGAGGAATTGACATAAGTTGTAGATGTTGAAATCTTCATCAAATGATGTGTGCACTGTACTCATCCAGTATGGGCAACTGACACCTTCAAGCATTTTGGAATCATAGCAAATGATTGTGTTTATTTTTGGACAACAATCTGCTTCAATAATGAAAGGGATTATATCAATTGAACAAGTTAATTCTTGGTGTTATATGTCCATCTTAGTGTGTTGTGGGTTTCCTCAGAAATATTATCACAAATGAAATTTGTGGCTCACCTAGTGGCTATGAAGTACAGGTGCAGTGTTTCATCACCAACTTTCAACACCTTCTTTTTTCTTTCTTCTGTCCTCTTAGAGTGAACTGTAGAAGTGACTGTAGAAGAACTAACCAAGGTTGAAGGGCCTATCAAGTCACTCAATTGGGGGGGGTGTTTACATTTTGTAATGCACTAAAAGGATTACAAATAGTTTGTATTTTATCATTTTTGTGAGTCTCTTTTGCCATCTTTGCTCATGCATGTGGAGATACATGTCTCTACATGTCTCCCCAAATAGTAGCAAGATGAGGATGTCCTTGTTGCTGTCTCCTCTCCTAATCACAGAGCTATGTTTTGCCCACATGGGATAGGAATCACCTCAGCCTCTTCATGTCATCCTCTTTTATTATCATGAGCCTTGTCAAGCAGAGATATGTGTCTCTCATGCCTAGTTGAGGCATTGGTATCATCTCTGATACCTTCCATCCTCCTTCTCACTCTTCAGCAGGGTGGAGGAGCTGGTGACTCTTGTTTTTTCTTTCTTATGGGTGTCATTCCTAAACAGAGTTATAAGGTTAAGGTCCCAAATGTTGGGATCATAAGTATGATTTTCTTGAGCCTGCCTTTGGGGCAATACATGTTGATTAAAGTCATTAGTATTACTTTCATTTTCATAAAACTCAGTATCATTAAAATCCTCTTCAGAAAAATCAGTTAAGTTTTCATATGTTTCAAACACATTGATACTGTTGTCAACTAATGTAAATTCACTATTATCATCAATAATTACATGCTCAATATCTTTGATAGCTCTTTTGAGTCTCTGAAAGTGTACTGTTTTACCATTATTTAGTGTGAATGTATTATGGTCAAGCACTTTCTCTATAGAAAAAGGCCCTTGCCAATTATTTGCCAATTTCCATACTTGATTATAATCAGTAGTAACACGAGGTAGGTAGGCAAAAACTTTATTGCATATCTTATGAGGTTCCCCATATAATTTTTTATTAAACATCTTCTTTTGTCATATACTGGATTGGTTTGTGTTATGACACACCATCAAATGAATTTGTTGCATATCTTGCAAAAGGCTGAAAACATACTGTTCAACACTGTTATCAGAGTATTTTGGAAACATCATGGACAGCAACATTAAAGCTTCATGACCAAACATGGCCTTAAACAGACTTACCCCAGTAGTGTAGTGTACAGATGCATTATAAAAGAACTCTATACATTCTATGACACGTCTCCATTGTTTACTGGCTGTGTGGGACAATGCTACTCTAATCAATTTTATAAGAGTCCTATTTAATCTTTCTATGAGGCCATTGGCCTGAGGGTGATAGGCAGTAGTAAATTCATGCACAACTTCCAATTCTTTCATCAATGCCTTCATTAAATTATTTTCAAACTGCATTCCACAATCAGATATTAATTTACACATGGGCCCATATTTTAAAATCCATTCTTTAACAATTTTTTGGCTATTCTCTCTGTGAATGTACTATCTAACAGAATAATATGAGCATATTTGGTAAAATGATCTACCATTATGAGGAGGTATTGAAAACCTTCATCATCACGTGATAATTGCTCTAAATCCATATGTACAATTTCATTCTGGCTGGTAGCAACTTGACACTCCAGCTCAGCCCTTTGTTCTGGAAAATGACTGGAGTTGTTGAGAAGATACTGTTCACACTTGTCTATGACATCCATGACTGCTGATCTAATGCCTATGGTGACATATCTTGAATTAAAAGTCTTCTCAGTTTGAATTATACCAAGGTGTCCTTTTTCATACACCCATCTAACTAAATCTTGTTGAAGGTATTCAGGAATAGTAAGTAATTGTTGTGACTTTTGGCATAAAGCAAATGCTTTTCAGTTACCTTCCAATTATATCATTTGTAATACTGATTAACCATTTGACATGTAGGGAAAAAACGATCTTTCATTCATTTCATTATATCAGATAACACTTGATCATTTCATTGATGTTTTATGATCTCTTCCTCAGAGATTTCTTCTCTTATTATAATTGGCAGAATTGCCTTTCCATTTCTGTCTGCATTAATTTCCAGAATCAACTCATATTCAGTGTAAGGAATAAATCTGAAGGAGATCTTCTCTCCTGCTGGATTTTTAATATCTTTCTCATAGCTGGGCAAAGCTGTCCAATAGTCAGCATTTAAATGTAATTGGCCTGGACAATGTCTGATAGAAAATGAGAAATCATTTAAGTACTTGATCCATTGAGCCACTATATTTGACTTATCTCTGGAAAATTTTTTCAACCAGGCCAACACACTATTATCAGTATGAACAATAAATTTACAGCCCAGAATAAAATACCAAAATTTTCTTAAAGACTTCACTACCACCAGCATTTCACATTTCATAGCTCCATAGTTCTTTTTGGCTGCTCAAAGTTTCTGACTGAAGTATTGGACTGGACTTTTGATACCATTTATTTCCTGACTTAATACACCACTACTCACAATGGTACTGGCATCACAATCTACTATGAAATCTTTACTATAATCAGGGGTATTTAGTGATGGAATTTTTTCAGCTCATGCTTTATATGTTCCAGGGCGTCTTACTCATTCCAGGTCCATTTAAATTCCATGGATTTTTTCAGTAAATGCAAAATATTCTTTGTTTTATCTGCTAAATCCAGGAGGAACATTCCATAATAGTTTAAGAACCCCATTAGATGTTGCACATCTTTTTGACT
>CABFPE010000421.1:375781-386477 GCA_900660155.1 Hofstenia miamia | reverse complement strand
AATTGAGAATAAAGTGGCAAAGATTAGGCAGCAAATAGGGAAGATCAGGACAAGTAAGGCGGTACAGGACAGGTGCAGCGTAGGTAAGGGGAAGACTATAGAAACTGCAAGAGAAGAGCTTAAGCAGAGATTAGTTGCAGAAGCTGAGAAACTGAGAAAATATAGGGCAAGGGCGAAGCAGGCAAGAGACAATATGAAGTTTGAGACTCAAGAAGGAAGATTCTACAAAAAACTAGATGCGGGAGAAAAGGCTACAGCTAAAGCAGGCGAAGATGCAGTAAGGTTCTGGAAGAATATATGGGGAAGTGAAGGGCCAGAGATAGAGAGTGAGCAGATGCAGAAGGGGTTCAGACAAGAAGAAGAAATAATCACAACGACAAAGTGAGTGGGTGTCCAGAGTGGATGGTAGTGGGAAGGACATTTCTAATACAGAAGGACCCAAAGAAAGGCAGTGAGGCAAGCAACGTCAGGCTAATAACATGTCTGCCAACAACTTGGAAATTGCTAACTTCTGTGATTTCAAGTAGGCTGGAGTGTTACTTAGAACAGAACAGGTTGATACCAGAGGAGCAGAAGGGATGTAGGACAAAGACAAGAGGATGCAAAGATCAGTTGTTAATAGACCAGGCAGTAGTGGAGAATTGTAGAAAAAGGAAGACAAACTTAGCAATGGCATGGATAGACTACGGGAAGGCATATGACAGCCTATCACATAGATGGGAATTGAGGACGCTATAGGCCAATGGAGTTTCACGGAAATGGGTTGAGTTTCTAAAGAGAGAGATGGGAAGTGGCAGACTGAGATAGAAGGTTAAGATACTGTGGGACTTCAACATACAGACAAGCAAGGTGATAGAAGCACGGAGGCCAGACATAGTAGTGGTAGACAAAGAGAAAAGATTAGGAACAGTGATAGACATAGCAGTACCAAAGGACAGAAATGTAGAAAGCAAGGAGAAAGAGAAGATAGACAAGTACAGAGAGTTAGCAGAGGAAATAGAAAGGCTGTGGAAGTTAAAGAAAGTTGAAGTAGTCCCGGTAGTTGTAGGAGCACTAGGAGCAGTGAGTAAGAAGCATAAGAGATACTTGGAGGAGTTGGGAGTACCAAAGTGGGGAGGAGCAGTAGCACAGAAGGCAGCATTGTTAGCAACAGCTAGAGTCCTAAGGAATGCTCTCAGCCTCCCTGGGAACTGGTGAGTTCCCCGAGCTTAGAGGGATACCAGCATGAAGCTGTGAGATGCAAGAATAATAATAAAGAACTTTATTTATCCGCTGAAGGTAGACACTAAAAAATATAAAGAATGAGGAATGA
Organism: Hofstenia miamia; assembly: GCA_900660155.1. Lineage (NCBI taxonomy): Eukaryota > Metazoa > Xenacoelomorpha > Acoela > Hofsteniidae > Hofstenia > Hofstenia miamia. The sequence goes on along the minus strand of CABFPE010000421.1, from coordinate 385,165 downwards.
CATCAAAGATATCTTGATGCTCGACGGCGAGGACAAAAATTAAATGTTAGTTGAGAGACAAGATGTAATTAGCAGCAGCACAATCACGATTGAAAAGCGAGTGAAGGGTTCGATGTTTCTTGGGACTTGCGAATGGGGAAAGTGGCAACACCATCAGAGCGAGTGGAGCGGGAATGAGAGAATTTTATGAAATCAAAAGGATCAAGGTCCAATTTGCAAGTGAGCAAACGATTAAACAGTATGAGATCACTGGTATGGAAGTAGAGCGACAGTGGTAGTGTGAAGAATTTGAGAAGAGCGTTTTTACTATGGAAATGGAGAGATCCATTTGAAAGCACGTTTCTAGAACCGTTCCATGAAGTGAAACTAGGCACGAACAAACCACCAACGGGGAGAAGAATGGTGCGAGGAATGATCTTGAACAGAGAGAGTTTCACAGCAGATGAGGAATTAAAGGGAACATTGCAGAAGAAGACAAAGAGCGAGGAATTAACTTTGTGGTGACGCAGGGGCACATGTCCTGACCAATTGGAGTTTGCAAAAAATTGAACTCCAAGATCAGTAGGATGATGAGAAAAGTTTGTAGGGGGAAGCAAATCAAAAAGATTAGACACAGAAAAAGAAATACCACATGTCTTGGTTAGGATAAAATCAAGATGGTTAACGGAATACCAAGTAGACGAAAGCTCAAGATTGGGGTAATATTGGAGGTAAAAGACAGTGCTTAGTTGATACAGTTTGCACTAAAGCCATACAAAATTGAGATTCAGCAAAAAATATTTACTTTTAGATGTTGCGCATAACTGTTTAAATATGTTACTATTTGCTTCATTCGCTTAAAATTAGTATACTTCGGCTCATGCGTCAATTAGTATGTCATTTTTGTCCAGTATGATGGCCGTTGTGTCAAACAATGATTATAACATTTTCTGCGATACCCCACTCCCTTAATCATGCAACAATACCATCGGCCTGACTTTTGTTTTGACACACAGCAGAAATTATTAGTTGGGTTTCATTTGACAATAACAGACAACTCTTAGCAAATTCTTTGCTTGTATTTCTGGAAGCAACTTCCATCAATTGACAAGTCAGAGCAATATCAGGCACAAAAAGTGCTCTAATTGATTTTCCTTTTTTCAAACACTGATGATCGATGTGAGATTAATGGAAAAGTAAACATTGCCTATTTACAGATTTCTAGGTAATCTTTTAAGAATATGTTTACTTTTTGGTATTGAGTTCACAAGCAAATCTTCATCATTTTCATCAGCTCATCAGAGCTTTTCTCATGTTGACATTATTTAGCTTTTCTTTTTTATTCTCATCTGCCCTACTTTGTGCTGTATCTTCTAATTTAAGACAATCAGATTTCAACTTTCTTATCCTTTATCATGAGGTCTCGTTCTTTTGTATTTTTTCAAATATTGAATTCAGTTTCTTTTTTGTATTGTAACGCTGTGTGTTATTATTCTTGAACTTTTTCAAAATTTCAAAACTTCGTTAGGGAGACCAGAATCTTAGAAGGGAGAACAAACGGTTCATTTTACCCTTTCCCCTGAGGTATAAAGAGACCCTGCTTAATCAAAAGATAGGCCTCGGCAAATAATACAAATTGCTAAACCAATTATTGCGCGCAATGGATTGGGATAATTTTGCGATTTCTTATCTTAATTATCTAGGAACAAATGACTTTGTTCAAGTCACCAATACTTTTATTAAATTATATTCTTGTAGTCTATGCATAGTATGCATTAAACATTTTTAGTAGTTTCCAAATGTCATGATTGCTATGATGGGTTCAGGAGGGTGGTAACACATAACTTAAGTATATGCCTGTGCCTATTTACTTCTCTTGGGGCCCTGAAGTAGAAAATTAAGATTTTCACTAACAATTTTATCAAAATAGGGGTGTATTCGCAAATTGAAGTATTTGAATTTTGATCAAACAAACGATGTCTTTGCCTACAATTTTAGTTCGTGCTTCCAATTATTTTAAAATATTCCTGTTGTCGAATTTGAAATTATTGAATAAGCCTATCAAATATTTCATCAAAAATTATGTGTGAAGTTCTCAAATACATGGATTGCAGCATATTTCTCAATAAACGAGTGTTGATGTTAAAACATTTCATACTAAATTATTTCAGTTTTAATTCTCAATATTTGCTGGCTGGCTTTTAGCTTTTTAAGATTCGACTTAGTTTGAACGAATAAATTCTCAAGATTTCCTACCTCAAATTACACTTATAAATAATTCATTTCAAATGTATTTCATTTAGGATTACCGTTTGCTGATTTACTTGCAGAATACAACGAATTGTCTACTTCATCTTGCTGTACCTCTGAAACCGAGCTTTCTTCACCTTATTCTGATACCAAGCCGCTAGATGTTGAGATGACATTGGAGAAGCGATCGGTATCTGAGCGTTTAGTGGAATATCTTCGACCAGTTGCCCATTTAAAATGTCCTCCACGGGACTACAAGTGTTACATGGATGATCGTCCACCCACTGCCGCTCAGTTAGCTTCATTAAATTTTAGTTCCTTTAAACCGTCACCCACTGTAAAATCGGAACCATTTAGCGGTCATTCAACTTATGGCTTTCTCCAACAGGTTCTGGGACCTATTGAAGCGTAGCTACAAAATAGATTGTTTTTAAATACTTATTTTAAACGAATTAGTGAAGAGCCTGCACAAGCCGAGCCAAACCAGCAAGATTTTTTTATTTAATGGAGCATCTTTTGCCTTATGCTCCATTTGAGTTTCTTTCCAATATACAGTTGTTTAAGTTATATAGCTGTTGGCTAAAGCACATATCAGTTTTTAGGTTCTTACTAATTATTTAAACTATTAAAGTTTAAAATAGGTTAGTGTTGTTCTTTTATCAGATTTTGATTGTTACTTGTGCCTATTACTTGATTTTATAAATTTATGTATTTTATGAAATTTGATAATGCAGTTGGTGCAATTAATTTATTGTTTTGCAAATGTAATGTAAATTTCTAAATATAATAAATGACTTTTGTAATTCTTTACTAAACTTTCTTCGTCAGATACAACATTTGCTTATCAAAATTCTCTTAGAATCATTTTAACTATGACGTTTTACAACTCAACTGGATCATATTTCTCAATTATCATTATTGATAAAAGGGAAATCTTGTCATACATGTTTGATTATATAAATCTCACGTCTCCTTTTAATGCTAATACATTAGAGTTATATGGAATCAAAATATTCTGGTTCCAATTGTATTATTTATCTGGTGCCGCTGTCTCATCTGATCCAACCATAATTTGGCCAGTTCCAGTCATTTGGGACTGAATCGTCCCCCTAAAACCCACAATACATGGGTTTTTAGACATTTTTAGTCTAATTATTAAGTGTTAATTGAAGTGCGTTTCAATCCCTTAATTTAAGTTCGTCTTTATAACTGCGAATTTGCACATTGACATTAAAAACTTGCCTTAATATTTGAATGAACGTATTTTGAATAGTGAGATTCTATATGGAATTTTGTGATATGATTTGCTATTGAGGAAGTTTTGAGAATATGCAGATACACAAAATCTCTTTATTCCAAAGAATACTTTATATTTTAAGATCTTTTGCAAATTGACGTGATCAACATTTGAAAGTCACGTTCACTTTTGATTGTTTCACATTCTATAGATAGGTTTATTCAATTTATTTAGTTGTGCATGTTATTCAAAGTAGATTTTCACTAAAAAAATGATGTTACGAACCTACTTTGTATGTTGTTTTGTCATTTATTTTAGCCGCGAACGTGAAAATGCGACATCACTTTCAACTAAAATGCCGTTATTAACGATTTCCTGACATTCGATACTTGAATTTATTTCTGTGGATGTTCTAAAAAATTTAATGAATCAACTTGTATAAAATGCATTTATTGAAGATGTTTTTCAATTACTACGAATTAATTCTCAAATGACATTCGAATTTTTGTTTATTTTATGAAAACTTAAATTTACATAAAAATGAATCAAAAGCATTCTTTTGTTGTGAAAACATAACGAGTTGCATCAATATATTTCTTCATTCAAAGTAGCCATCCTCTACAGTATACAATATTCTATACTTTGTTTATAGATGGCAGAAATGGTTCATTTGACTGCAGATCAAGAAAGAATTCGAGATGATTTTTCCAAAGTCAATTGTTGCGATTTAAATTTAGCCACTTATTTTTTAAGTAGAAACGATTGGCAAGTTGAACCCGCTCAGAATGCGTTGATCGTCTATAATTCATCTGCCTCCGAAGTCTACACTATTAACACAGATTCGTCCGATAGTTTTGATGTTGTTGAATCATTAGATTTAAGGTATTGTTTTCATTATTTTGATAGCAAACGATTTTTCATGTAGAGTTTAGTGATTGAGTACGTGAATGAATGTATCGTTATTTGTACAATATGTTCTTTTAGGGGCCACTGTGATGTTTTATTTTGGTTTACATAAGTTATTTGTCGTTTTTGCTTTTTTAACTTTTTTGTATGAAAAATTCATATTCGTTATTTTAGGGAATCGAAGTTGTCAAGTTTTACAATAAGTACAGATTCTTTTAGCAAAATTTTAATTATTTGCTGTTCGTACAAACGATTGCACATTTTCATTCCTAAAACAATGCGTAGTTAAATTTTATATTTTGTGCTTACTGTTTAAACATGAAGTAAAATATCAAACTTTTAAGGTATAGTACTTAATATAAAACTTGAGTTTCCTGGAATATCGATGGTTTACAACACACTACAATTTCGAAAAGAATTTCTGCCATCGTCTCCGAAATTATGTCCAAAACACCTTTAATTGTCTTTTTCCAAGAAGTGACTGAGTTTGTCTTAGTTTATTTTAAAGATTATTTGGGTTCAATTTACACAATTCTTCCAGAAGAGCCTCAAAATTCAACTTATTTCTGTATAACTCTTGTTAAAACTGATCATGTGTTCATTGAAAGTAGTGAGGTAACGAAATTAAATTTTTTCAATATATTTGGAAATATTCATAAACATCATAATTTATACTTCATTTTTTCTATTTTCATTAATTTCAGATTAATTTTTAGTTACCCGGGTTGTATATCGAATGAGAGCGATCCATTTTGTGTTATTTTGCAGAGCGCATGTATTAGAGGATTCCGAAAACTAAAATATATGGTGTCTGAATAAGTTCTACTTTTGGCATATATGCATACAATGAATATCAATCAGTGACCTTTACTCAATATCTTTGGTTGATTAAAATTTAAGCTTTGCAGTTTTAGACATTCTATAATCATTTATCAATTGTTTCAATTAAATGGAATTTATTGTTGAATTAGCAAGGCTTTACGCTTATGTAGAGTTTGGAAACAATTATACACCTTTCTAATTTCTTCAACGGCTGAAGAATGTGTTTCCCAATCTAGTTTCCTACATTACCATTCAATGATCGTATCAATAGTCCAGGCAGGGTGCCAGATATCGATCTATAACGTTCCCCGTATTGACAGACTTCCAACCAGAGTTGAAACCTTTCCGGGCTTAGGCCATAAAATTTAGAATGAAATTTCTGCACAACGGGCCTAGAATTGTTCAAAATTGTATTCCTAAATATACATTATACATTCTTTCTCTTAAATTACAATATTATGTCAACTAATATATCCATTTGACAAATTATAGATCAAAACGTAAATCCACGACTACAATAATTGTAATTATCTAAAATAAATTGCCTTAGTAATAAAAGCGCCAATCAATTTCATTGATTTACAAAACATCATATAATGGTTGCGGATAAACTGAGCAGCGCCTGAATTTTACCAATTGCAACGGGCCGGGCAGGATCTGGATTATGATTTAAATTACCCGGGCTTGAAATTACGGCCCCATTACAACTTTGCCTTACACTTCTTACACAGCCAGCAACATCAATGTTCAATTCAGAATGAACTTGGCATCTCCAAAGACACTGTGTTGACAATCTCACATTTTCTTCAATTCCGAAAGACGAAAACTGTCTGACAAGCTCCCTATTCGCCAGATTTTAACATATGTAATCGCTGGTTATTCGCGTATTTGAAATCACAACAGAAAAAATTGTCCTTTAATTCCCCAGCTGAGGTCTTCAAGGCAATAACCGAAGAACGCTTCATCAGAGAATTAGATAAACTTATTCAAGATTTAAATAATATTGTTGCAGTTAGTGAAGACTTATTTAAAAAATAAATTTTGGATTTCGGATTTTTTAACTTTTTTCAGTATCATAAAATGAGAACATATTAGACAAGCTTAGTAATAACGTTTTGAAGGGGTTTTACATTTTCTGGTTATTAGTTGTGCATTTTCTGATGTGCTTTTTTGTAAAAAAAACTTATGTTAGTGATTTTTTACATTGTCAAATTTACTGCAGATGAAATAGTTAATGACATTATCCAATACGAATACTACTCCTTCTTACCATAGATGTCCGAGGGCCGGATTTTTGCGACTCTGGGCTGGGCCAGGCCATAAAAGTTTAATTGCAAAGCCCTCTTTTAGCCCTAAGTAATATTTTTCGGCCCAAATAAAACAGTTTGAACTCATTTCTATTACAAAATAAGCATTGTTTTGAAATTTATATTACAAATTATCAAATAAATTGAAAATATTTCGACTCGTAGACACTTTAAAATTCAATAGCTTCAACCGAATCCGAGTCCAGCTGGCTTCTAACTTTTCATAAAATTTCGGCGCTAAACTAGCACTTATTTTTACAAAATCTTAGGCCTAAACCCGCCCACGTAGTTTTACCATATCCTGTAAATAATTACTTGTTTAATGTTCACTTTTGCTATTTAAGCAGTATATTTATGAAATTTCTTGATTTATAACGATAATCGAAGTTTGTAAAATGTATATTAAATTTTAAAAGATAAATATTTCTGAATATTTTTCATTTAGATGCATTGAGATGTAAATCTATAGCAATGGTTATTGTCCTTGTCAAAATATTCTCGACAACGTGTTTTTCAGTTTTCATCCTATATACATAATATTTCCTAGATAATAGATGTAACTATTTGGAGGTATTCGTTGTCATTTCTTTGATTCACTTTTGAAAATATTTTTCGTGGCCATTGCTTGATTTTTTTACTATTGGCCAGTTTTATCCCTGTTAAAATATTTCTATTCTCAACTTTATAAGCAGTGCAAGAAATTGTAGGTATTAAAATGATGGTCGAGGATTTTTGTGTTTTCAAGCCTCTAAGTTCAAAAAGATTTGAGGATTACCAAATCAGTCGTTTATATATTTTTTTCTAACTCAATTATTTTATGTTCATCAATTTTACATTAGCCTATCGTACAGATTCAAGCAGCTGTATAAAATTTATTATTCTGATTTATATTCTGATTTCAATTTTTATATTTTAGGTCATACCGTTTTATCACTCCACTATGGGGCGTTGTCTCATAATGGTTAAATTAAAGTATGAGACACAAACTTTGATTTTGCTGAATTCACATTTAGAAAGCACACGAGATGGCAGTAAACGTAGATGCCACCAACTTAAGCAGATCTTATCATTAATTAATTCTTTTCCGTCAGAATATGACATAGTGTTCGGTGGTGATTTCAACTTACGAGATTACGAACTGCAAAACTTAGGTAACTACATTTTAAGTTTTAATTGTCGTATATACATTTGTAAATTCTACTGTATTTAGATGTGCATAAAGTTGAATACAAAACTATTTTTTGCATAGTGGAACTAAAATTAAAAAAGATTTTAATGAGACTATTTTTCTCATTTAGATTTATCGAACATAAAAGATGCATGGACGACATGTGGTTCGGATAACAAACATCAGTACACCTTTGATTTAGCCATCAATGATAACTTGCAGATACCATCAGCCGCTGTTCAGCCACGAAACCGTTTTGATAGATTTTGGTTTAAGTCAACACATTTGAATCCATGTTATTTTAAGATAATTGGCACTCAGCGTTTAAATTGCGGGCTTTTTCCAAGTGATCATTTCGGGATTGAATTGAAATTCCACTAATATGAAATTTTAATGTAATATTTATTGTTTTTTATCGTTTTGTGCATTTGAATTCATCTAATGCTAAGATTTCTTCTTTTTATAATGGTATATATATATGTATTTCAGATTATCTGCCCTGGCTATAATGAATCCGTTATCGGCAAGAATGTCCTTAATCAGCGATTTCTATTACAGTAGAATAAATTAGTCTAATTGCAACAAATTAGAATATGTCGATCAAAAATGGAAAATGGCACTGACACTTCAGAGCAATTTTCCTCAAGTAGTCTAAATCCAATGTTTTGAAAACATTTCTCTCTAATACCCTGTTTACACGTGGCATAAGACAGATCTGTCTCCAATTATCTCAAGACATATGTAGCGTGTAAACACCCAAAACATAAGACATACGAACTCTCAAGTAGGGTAATTATACAACAGATGTAGATCAAATAATTTTGATTTTATTGTATGTCTTCTGTCACGCTGTCACCGCGTAAACACTAAATCATAAGGCATATATGCTTTTGACTGCAAGTTATTTAATTATTATGGAAGCAAAATAGTAGTAATTTCGACGTATTAAATTAATAAAAAATATTAATCATATATTTTTTAGTATTTTATCCGAATTTCATAATTGAAAATAGTATTTTTTCAATTATACATATACATATTCAAACATTACTTATACATTTTAGATTAATTTCCTAACAGGTAATGACCTATAAATATTTTAAAGTTGTACGGGCCTGGCATATAAGGCCGCGACAAACATTCGAACGTTCTCCGTTTAGCTGAACATTCGAATGGTAGCCCGAACGTTCGCCGCCTGCGCCCATTGACTGATCTTTGAGATATAAAAATAACCTAAAGGCTTATTTAGCGGCAGCAAACAGCGTACTCCAAACGGAACGCCATCAAACAGGGTCATTTAATATTTGATATCCCGTCGCAATTTCTAGATAATCTAATCCTTAAACAAACAAAATGTGTTTTCTCCTAGTGATTCCATTGGTCAGTTGTGCATTCAAATTCCGAATGCATCAATTAATAATTGCATTTTGTTTTCATTGCTAACGTCGTTCTAATCCTGTTTTATAGCATGTCGCTGCAGTCGAAATCTTCTGTATGGGCACACTTTTCTAAAAGCGACGACAAGGCAACCGTTGTTTGCAAGCATTGTAGTGTCGTGCTGAAATACTCAGGGACCACTTCAAACCTGAGAGATCATTTAAGCAGAAAGCACGAACGTATATTTCAATCGCCTAATCAAGATGTAAAACAGACGACACTTCATATGTTCAGACAAAGTTCTTGTTCTGAGACTCAGAAACGGTCTATCACGGAAA
>CABFPE010000421.1:335558-360678 GCA_900660155.1 Hofstenia miamia | reverse complement strand
TGTAAAATGCAACTGAAAGAACATTACCAAATAGTACTTGTTGATAAACAATTTGGCAAAACAAAGGGGGCAATATCGCTTCCACTATTTTTAGCCATCTTGGCAGACGATAATTTGAAATTCAAATCGACAGGTACTTTTTGAATCAAAACTATAAATAGAGAGAAATCATTTTAGAAAGCTGTTGAAGTAAATTCTTTGAAAATCTTATCTTTAGATTTAACTTGGTTTGCTTATTATTAAATCATGTCAACTTAAAACAGTAAATGCATTCCCTAGTAACATGAACTTGTCTTTTGGACGTCATTAAGTCAAGCCTTATAGTTGTCCAAAGGATGTCAATATCTGTCCTCATAATGGACTGAAAAACAACAACATGATTTGCAAATAAATATATTATTCATGATTTTCCAAAACCTTTTCAAATGAAGTAAACTTAATCTGATAATGTTTACAACCTATGTTTGTTATTACTGAACTTCTTATTATTTAAACACAATCAAACATCTAGCAGTTTCACTTACAAATTATGCCACTAATATCATTTATAAAGAAGGATTTAATATCTTTACTTTTGACACATCTAATTTCACTCTTGGAAATGTTGAAAATTTTTTATTCCTTGCTATTTTTCTTAAACATATTAAAATTTATGATTGAATGAATTATTCCAATTCTTAAGATAAACATGCATTAATTTTAAACATAAATATTTTACACAGGTTGGAATAATTTATGTAGCATAATCCAAAGCATAATGATGCTAAAGAAGAAAGAAGATCAGATGATTAGTCAAAACAAAGATCGAATTATGATTATTAATTAAAAAACAATTTAAGTTTAATTATCAGATTATCTTTGTAAATGCAACCAAGTATTAACATAGCAAATTAGTACTTGTCGTCGAATTTGACCAAATGAAGGAGGCGAGTTTGCTTCCATTATTTTTAGCCATTTTTGGCAGACGATATAAATTTGAATTTCAAATGACAGGTACTTTTTGGAAGTTAACTATAAATATGCGAGAAATCATTTTGGAAATTGTTGAAGTAAATTCTTTGAAAATCTTATCTTTAGATGTTATATTGGTTTGCTTATTTATACTGAATGTCAAGCTAAATGGTAAATGCAGTAGTAGTGGTTTGGGAACATATTGGGACTGACTCAAGGGTCCTTGATCCAAACTATGAACCTGCATTTATGCTAGGTATATGAATAGGAGTTTTTCTCTGTTTAGCTGGCTACTGATTCTTTTGTTTACATGTATCTAATAACTGATATTGGCAAAAGGGCTGGATAGCCTACTATAGGTTATACATATTTTATCTTATAGACTTAGGTGACCTATAATAGACTGATAAATAGACTGAGCATGTATTATGTTATTTAAATGTAAGGTAGGAAGCTGCAAGTTTTTATGTAACTTATGTTAATTAACTTATCTAAATTGCTAAAGTAATAATTATTAGGCAGCTAGTGACATTGCAAGTTTGCAAAGTGACATAAATACACATTACAAATTGAGTTTAAGTCAGTTATAACTAGCATTGAGAACTGCACTGAGTAAGGATAGGGAACACATAAGAACATTGTTGAGCTGAGGCTTGGAACCAATTAATTGGCAATGGAAACACAAGTGAGGTGATTCAGAGATCAGAGTTAGCCAGAGGTCATTCCCAAATCACAGAGCAGAGCTACAATGGAAGAGTACCTAAACAGTATCCAGTTACTTTAGTTAAGTGAAGATTAACAAAAACATATGATATATCTGAGTAAATAGCTAACATGTGTACATCCCTACCCACTTAGACAAAGAACAATAATTTAAAAGAACAATTTAATCTATGTTAACACTTGGTAGCAGATGCTACATTTATGCAAATATATATTTTGACTTCAAAAATACCATAAAATGTAAATATTCATAAAAAGTGAATCAATGCATACTAGTGAAATTAATGAAAAAGTCAATATATAAAAAATTTTGCACCTTTACAAAAGTGACATTTAAGTGTCAAAATTTCTATTATAAGAGACTTCTTTATAAATGATAATAATGATGGTGTTTGTTAGCAAAATGAGTAGGAAGTGTGATTGTGAGTAAATATCATAATGTAAGGTTACAAAAATCACATGCTGTGAAAGATATTACTTTTAAATAACTTCATACAAAAACTTTGTGGCAAATCATAAATAGCATTTCATTTAATAGCAAATCACATTTTTTTTGTGACTATTATGAGGACAGATACTGACATCTTTTGGATGGCTAAAAATGTTAACATAAGGACGTCCAAAAGACAACTTGATTTTACTAGGGTTAGTACTGGCAAGGGCACACATCATGAGTGATTTGAGGGTCCTTGATAATGCCATGAACCTGCATTTAGGTTAGGGATATGATTAGGAGTTTTTCTCCATTTAGCTGACTATTGATCCTTTCTACAACATTTTTGCAATAATAGAACTTCAGAAAAAAGGCTAGTTAGCTGATTGTAGGATATTATATTTTATATTAACTAGACTATGTAGGAGACCAATAAATAGACAAATAACAAGACCAAGCATGTATTACTATTTAAATGTAAGTTAGGAAGCTGCATGTAGTTACTTAATTAATTATCTAATATATTTAAAGCAAGTATTTTTTGGTAATGGCTAAAAATATATTTATTAAGCAGCTAGTGACATTGCCTGGTTGCAAGTATAAATTCCACATTACAAATTGAGTTTAAGTCAGTTACATCCAGCCTTGAGGGTTGCACTGAGTTAGGATAGGGAACACATAAGCTACTTTGTTGAGCTGAGATTTGGAAATGATCCATTGCCAGTGAAGAGGACTAGGTCTTGGAAGATTGGAGATCAGAGTTGGCCAGAGGCCTTATGGAAGATCAATCATCAAGGAAACTGCAGTCATCAATTCATACCTAAATATTATTCAACTATATTAGAGTATAATAAAAGTTAACTACAATCATTAATAAGATAAAGCAATTGATATAAAATTACATTCAAAAGGAATTAATCAGTAACATTAAAGCTTATTAGCAGATGCTACAATGCTAATTCCACATGTCAAAAACTTTTCTCTCTCTCTAATGTATGATGGTTGACTGAACACTTTAATTCAATCTGCTAAAAATTAATTAATTAATTTCAGGTATACAGTGTGGACATGAACACTTATGTAATAAATCAATTTTCAAGAATAGAGCTCCAGATACAGGAACTAAAAAATGCTGCCACAACTCAAGATGATATTCANGTAGGATATTATATTTTATATTAACTAGACTATGTAGGAGACCAATAAATAGACAAATAACAAGACCAAGCATGTATTACTATTTAAATGTAAGTTAGGAAGCTGCATGTAGTTACTTAATTAATTATCTAATATATTTAAAGCAAGTATTTTTTGGTAATGGCTAAAAATATATTTATTAAGCAGCTAGTGACATTGCCTGGTTGCAAGTATAAATTCCACATTACAAATTGAGTTTAAGTCAGTTACATCCAGCCTTGAGGGTTGCACTGAGTTAGGATAGGGAACACATAAGCTACTTTGTTGAGCTGAGATTTGGAAATGATCCATTGCCAGTGAAGAGGACTAGGTCTTGGAAGATTGGAGATCAGAGTTGGCCAGAGGCCTTATGGAAGATCAATCATCAAGGAAACTGCAGTCATCAATTCATACCTAAATATTATTCAACTATATTAGAGTATAATAAAAGTTAACTACAATCATTAATAAGATAAAGCAATTGATATAAGTGCATCCCTACAAGCACTTAACAAAGAATTACATTCAAAAGGAATTAATCAGTAACATTAAAGCTTATTAGCAGATGCTACAATGCTAATTCCACATGTCAAAAACTTTTCTCTCTCTCTAATGTATGATGGTTGACTGAACACTTTAATTCAATCTGCTAAAAATTAATTAATTAATTTCAGGTATACAGTGTGGACATGAACACTTATGTAATAAATCAATTTTCAAGAATAGAGCTCCAGATACAGGAACTAAAAAATGCTGCCACAACTCAAGATGATATTCATTCACCCAAGCCTATGTCTGATACTTATGTTACTTCTGCTGCACTGGATGAGGCTTTGGAAGATCTTGCTGAGAGAATTACCAATCAGTTTGCTCAGATAGTTCAATCAGGAATTGTGAATAATCCCAAAAATGCACACTTTCCACCTGAGATAATTGTGACACCTCTGAATTCAGGGTTGTTTTGTACATCAACTGCTAATTGTCACCCTAATGTATCCACCCTAGCTACTGTGGCTTCTCCTCAAGCCTGTTATGTTTCATCTATTACTGATCCAGTTAACACAACTGTTGTACCTACAATTAATGAGCATGTCAGTGATGTAAGCCCTTCTCATGTTATGCTAAGCAGCCAACCATGATATAGAAATTCTATCCTTCCTCCTGAATCAATTGGGGGACTACAAGTTTTCAGCAAGCACTCTGTACTTCCTAAATTTACTGAGCAAATGGATGGCATGTCTTAGTCATTCAATGAGTGGTTTTTCTTATTTAAACTCAGCATGAAACAATATAGGAACTCTCAAGAAGCCGCCATATCTCAGTTCCCATTGTATCTTAGTGGTTTAGCTTATAATCAGTATATGATGCTCAATCAGGCTATTAATACAGATTACCAGTTGTTAGTGGGTTTCTTTGAAGATCATTATCAAGCCCCACATATTAAGCTTCAATATAAGACCTTACTATGTGATATGTCATTCAAATGAGGTGATGACATTCAGAACTACATCACCAAAGTGGAAAGGCTGTTTTGACTGAGTAGTTTGTCTGCTGAGTACTCTCACCATGATCTCTTTTCATATATTTGTCGGGGTTTTCCTCCTTATATCTGAAATCATTTAGAAGTAAAATGTGATCCAGAAGAAACTTGCATGAGATTATTAGGAAGGCTATTAGTGTCATCTATATGACTCATAATTCAAATAGTATTGATAAAGATGTTACTGATTTAACTGGAGTCAAGACTAAAGCTGATTTAAGTAAGCCCAAGAAACTTTCTTTAAGAAGTAATTTGATATGGCATCTGTTTGATGCTTCCAATGTGGAGAGAAGGGGCATCTGAAGTCAAGAAGGGGCATCTGAAGTCAAATTTTCATGCAAATATACAGTTGATCACTGATGAAGAGGGATTTATACTGGAGGAGCCTGCATCCCCCATGGAGAATTTAGTTGATCTGACGGATGAGTTGATACCATCTCAGAATTTAAATTAAAAGCAATACCAACTCCTCCAAAACACACACGGGACATTCTTGTCATCACTAATTTGATATGGAAGAATCTAATTGCTGTGGAAATAAATGGACATATCATTAACACAACAATTGATACCAGAGCTGCTGCTTCAATAATTAGCAATTAATGCTGTAATGGATTATGTTTCACATGAGATTTGTTGGATCCCTCAGTCATTAAACTTATCAATGCTTCAGGAAATAAAATCTCTCTGAAAGGGAAATTGTGTGACACAGCATTGTGCATCCACACTGAGCCATTTGAAGTGGAACTCATTGTGATAGATACATCCCATCAACAACTCCCCTATGATCTTATTTTGAAAAATGATTTCCTTGAGAAGAATGTATGTGTAATCAATTATAAAAACAAAAACCATCTCTATAAAAGACCAGGAAGTGACACAATTAGCCACTATTCCAGAAAAAGAGATAGTCTTCAATTTAATTGAGCCAGTTCATTTGGAGGCAAAAGACTGGATGAGAGCAACTGTTTTTTCTTATAATAATATAAACAGAGATGTCATGATCGCTGGACAATGTGGTAAATATGTTAAAGGAATTTCATTCTCACATGATTTGTGCAAAGTTTATGAAGAAAAACCTATGTTAAAATTCTAAATGGATCTGTTTGATTTGATGTTTCTCAATTACAGATAGTAGACAAGCCTGTTCAAGTTGAAAGTGTTAATACTTCATGCCTATCAATCTGCACCACTATTCATGACTTAGACAAACAGGCCAGTGCCATTAAGATGCCTCCAGTAACTAGAGATACACACCTGCATTTGTACCATAAAGAAAAATGATCACTCATTTCAGTATTACAAAGTCATAATGAAGTCCTTAATTATGGAACTATAAGTGTGGGCCAAGCTATATTGGAGGAACATGCCATCAAAGTCAAACATGACAAGCCTATTTGATTACTTGTACATTGAGTACCCAAGAATCTTAAATCTGAATACAAAAAAATCTTAAGTGATTTGATTGAAAGTAGAATTATTCAAGGTAGTAATAGTCCTTATGCAGCTCTGACTGTTTTCATAAGACAGGGAGAAAAATACAGGCTTTGCATTGATTTTAGAAAGTTAAATGATGTCACAGTCAAAGATGCATATCCACTGCCAAGAATTGAAGATCTCTTATATGACACTAGTAAATATATGTTTTTCTCCTGTTTGGACTTATGTAAGGCCTACTGGCATGTGCCAATGCAGCCCTCAGATATTCCAAAAACCACATTCATCATGCTGTATGGGCTTTATGAATGGAAATATATGGCCTTGAGGTTATGCAATGCTCCAGCTACATTTCAGCAATATGTGACAAAAATCTTGAAATATAAGGCCAATATGCTTGATCCTGGAATATCAGCATATATTGATGATACTGTATATTGGTGGCAAATGACACTTTCACTGAACATCTTGACAAATTAATGCATATGCTGGAATTATTACAAAAGGTGTGATTGAAGGTTAATGGAAATAAATGTACCCTTACATAAACAAAAGTAACATTTCTAGGGAGGGTCATTGAACATGGAAAGATGTCTATAAAAACTAATGCAAAGGAGTATCTTGAGAAAATCAAAACACCCTGAAGTCAAAAAGATGTGCAACATCTAATGGGGTTCTTAAACTATTATGGAATGTTCCTCCTGGATTTAGCAGATAAAACAAAGAATATTTTGCATTTACTGAAAAAATCCATGGAATTTAAATGGACCTGGAATGAGTAAGACGCCCTGGAACATATAAAGCATGAGCTGAAAAAAATTCCATCACTAAATACCCCTGATTATAGTAAAGATTTCATAGTAGATTGTGATGCCAGTACCATTGTGAGTAGTGGTGTATTAAGTCAGGAAATAAATGGTATCAAAAGTCCAGTCCAATACTTCAGTCAGAAACTTTGAGCAGCCAAAAAGAACTATGGAGCTATGAAATGTGAAATGCTGGTGGTAGTGGAGTCTTTAAGAAAATTTCAGTATTTCATTCTGGGCTGTATTGTTCATACCAATAATAGTGCATTGGCATAGTTGAAAAAATTTTCCAGAGATAAGTCAAATATAGTGGCTCAATGGATCAAGTACTTAAATGATTTCTCATTTTCTATCAGACATTGTCCAGGCCAATTACATTTAAATGCTGACTATTGGACAGCTTTGCCCAGCTATGAGAAAGATATTAAAAAACCAGTATGAGAGAAGATCCTCTTCAGATTTATTCCTTACACTGAATATGAGTTGATTCTGGAAATTAATGCAGACAGAAATGGAAAGGCAATTCTGCCAATTATAATAAGAGAAGAAATCTCTGAGGAAGAGATCATAAAACATCAATGAAATGATCAAGTGTTATCTGATATAATGAAATGAATGAAAGATCGTTTTTTCCCTACATGTCAAATGGTTAATCAGTATTACAAATGATATAATTGGAAATTAAATGAAAAGGGTTTGTTTTACACCAAAAGTCGAGACAATTGACTTGCTATTCCTGAATACCTTCAACAAGATTTAGTTAGATAAGTGCATGAAAAAGGACACCTTGGTATAATTTAAACTGAGAAGACTTTTAATTCAAGATATGTCACCATAGGCATAAGATCAGCAGTCATGGATGTCATAGACAAGTGTGAACAGTATCTTCTCAACAACTCCAGTCATTTTCCAGAACAAAGGGCTGAGCTGGAGTGTCGAGTTGCTACCAGCCCAAATGAAATCATAAATATGGATTTAGAGCAATTATCATGTGACAATGAAGGGTTTCAATACCTCCTCATAATGGTAGATCATTTTACCAAATATGCTCATATTATTCTGTTAGATAGTACATTCACAGAGAGAATAGCCAAAAAATTGTTAAAGAATGGATTTTAAAATATGGGCCCATGTGTAAATTAATATCTGATTGTGGAATGCAGTTTGAAAATAATTTAATGAAGGCATTGATGAAAGAATTGGAAGTTGTGCATGAATTTACTACTGCCTATCACCCTCAGGCCAATGGCCTCATAGAAAGATTAAATAGGACTCTTATAAAATTGATTAGAGTAGCATTGTCCCACACAGCCAGTAAACAATGGAGACGTGTCATAGAATGTATAGAGTTCTTTTATAATGCATCTGTACACTACACTACTGGGGTAAGTCTGTTTAAGGCCATGTTTGGTCATGAAGCTTTAATGTTGCTTTCATGATGTTTCCAAAATACTCTGATAACAGTGTTGAACAGTATGTTTTCCGCCTTTTGCAAGATATGCAACAAATTCATTTGATGGTGTGTCATAACACAAACCAATCCAGTATATTACAAAAGAAGATGTTTAATAAAAAATTATATGGGGAACCTCATAAGATATGCAATAAAGTTTTTGCCTACCTACCCTGTGTTACTACCGATTATAATCAAGTATGGAAATTGGCAAATAATTGGCAAGGGCCTTTTTCTATAGAGAAAGTGCTTGACCATAATACATTCACACTAAATAATGGTAAAACAGTACACTTTCAGAGGCTCAAAAGAGCTATCAAAGATTTTGAGCATGTAATTATTGATGATAATAGTGAATTTACATTAGTTGACAACAGTATTAATGTGTTTGAAACATATGAAAACTTAACTGATTTTTCTGAAGAGGATTTTAATGATACTGAATTTTATGAAAATGAAAGTAATAATAATGACTTTAATCAACATGTATTGCCCCAAAGGCAGGCTTGAGAAACTCATATTTATGATCCCAATTTTTTGGACCTTAACCTTATGACTCTGTTTAGGAATGACACCCATAAGGAAGAAAAAACAAGAGTTACCAGCCCCTCCCACCCTGCTGAAGAGTGAGAAGGAGGATGGAAGGTATCAGAGATGATACCAATGCCTCAACTAGGCATGAGAGACACATATCTCTGCTTGACAAGGCTCATGATAATAAAAGAGGATGACATGAAGAGGCTGAGGTGATTCCTATCCCATGTGGGCAAAACATAGCTCTGTGATTAGGAGAGGAGACAGCAACAAGGACATCCTCATCTTGCTACTATTTGGGGAGACATGTAGAGACATGTATCTCCACATGCATGAGCAAAGATGGCAAAAGAGACTCACAAAAATGATAAAATACAAACTATTTGTAATCCTTTTAGTGCATTACAAAATGTAAACACCCCCCCCAATTGAGTGACTTGATAGGCCCTTCAACCTTGGTTAGTTCTTCTACAGTCACTTCTACAGTTCACTCTAAGAGGACAGAAGAAAGAAAAAAGAAGGTGTTGAAAGTTGGTGATGAAACACTGCACCTGTACTTCATAGCCACTAGGTGAGCCACAAATTTCATTTGTGATAATATTTCTGAGGAAACCCACAACACACTAAGATGGACATATAACACCAAGAATTAACTTGTTCAATTGATATAATCCCTTTCATTATTGAAGCAGATTGTTGTCCAAAAATAAACACAATCATTTGCTATGATTCCAAAATGCTTGAAGGTGTCAGTTGCCCATACTGGATGAGTACAGTGCACACATCATTTGATGAAGATTTCAACATCTACAACTTATGTCAATTCCTCAACAATGGTAAAACAATAAGCAGTTTTATTGTGTAAACATTGATTTCTCAAGTTTGTTGGTGATATATTTTTTCAGAGTACATGAATGAATGGATCATGGAGTAAATAGAGATTGCCTACAGAATAGCCAAAGTAGAGGGCATCCACCTTGTTATGGTTGTCTGAGAAGAATATGAAGATGAAATACCTGACACAGTCAAAAGTTTACACTTCCATATGGAGAATTTTATTATATTATTTCATTCCAGCTATTGCCCCTATTTCAATGTACCCACGAAGATTATTTTAGTCACTAAACTTTTAAATACTAATCTTATGTTATGCCAGAAGATACCATCTCACAGATTAACTGTCAATCAGAAACTGATAATTGACACCATTCTGCAGTCACAAACTCTGGAGGTAACAGACCCATCCACTCCATCATTATATATGGTTACAGATATGAGAGTGAGTTTTCCATTTCCACAAAGTGCTCAAACACTAGGTGAAATTAAAGAAATTTGGTCTGAGATTTTAGCTGATCAGAACCCTCAGTCTGATTAGCCCACATTAAATATCAGAAGCCCTTCATCACAGTACCACAGATCAGTAGAAAGAGTGTTAAGAGAAATAAAATTTTTAATATGATACACAAGACAGGAAAAACTTTAAGGAATGCCTATTTTCAGAGAAGAAAATACCAGACATTTTTGCATGAGGAGCAATCTGGATTTTAGCAATATACCTTACACAAGAACCTCAATTAACTGTTCTGATAAACCATGAAATATGTGTATCAATAGTTAAAAATGCGTCACATGAAATAGCAGTTTGCCCTCTCACATGGAAAGAAAAAAATGGGATGCTTCATAAGTGTAACCCTCCATCATCACCAGAAAAAACTAAAAGAGCCATGGATAAGTTTGAAAAATATTATGCCTAACTGGTGGGGGCCACCAGTATAACTGGTAAAATGTCCATCATCCTAATTAGCAATCACTTAGGCATTTGTCCATTGGACATTAATATTTTCTCTGATATAGTGAAGAAATATATGTGGGGAGCAATGGCAGAGACCAAATTAGCTATTTTCCACTCCAAGAATGCTCCAATTTGTACAAGAAGCTCATTGAAAGACTGCCAGGATCAATGCAATGATTTTTGGAATGATTAGAAATGAATGATGTATCCAATAAAAATGAAATTTTTTCCAACTTACATCAAATAAACTACCCTGAATGTGGCTATGTGCAATTTACTGAAACAGAATGGCATGTCAGAAAAGAGGGCTGAATAGTACCAATCACAATATTTGAGCAAATAATGAAAACATCAGAGCAATTTTTCAAAGAAGAAGAACTGTTGGCTACTTCATCAGTACAGCTCTCCCCACCCATACATGAACTAATTGAAAGAGTCAATTTGGAAAAATTCGGAGGACCCATAGCACCTCCCAAACCAACACTGCAATTGTCCATCACTGAGAATGAGAGAATTTTAATGATTGAAAATGATCCTACCGAATTTGTAGAGGACCTCACTATACAATAATGAGTGTTAGTTGAATACAAAGAGAAAGATGTGCTGTTGATGATGAAATGATGTCTAATGGAAATGTTCACAAGAAGAGCTGGTCATTCTACAGTGCACCACTGCTCAAGTTAAAATATCAAACACCCAAATTGATGAATTACAACCACATGAATTAAGGAGCAAGTTCTGGGATATGTTAAAAGAGGCCAGGATAAATAATCCCGTTACTATTGGAACAGCAAGTCTTAGAAGAGAATCTCGATTTCATGAACTGGAAAAAAACATCCAAAAGGACAATTTGTTATGTATACCTTCCCTAGTATAGAGACCCTGCTGGTACAACCAAAGTGGCAAGTAAAGAAAGGAAAGAAAAAAATCTCAGCTCACTTACCAGATAAGTTAAGCTTTTTGAGCAGCTTAGCAGAAGTCAACAAACTCAGTAAAACTGAAGAATACAAAGCAGTGAGAGAGAAATTGATTAATTGAGGGAATTCAGAGTGAATATTCATCTATGGGAAGCTCAACATATGGGACATATTTAACAAAGGAATGCCCATTCATGAACAATTATGTAAAATTCATGAGAAGATCAGAAATATGCATCCTCAAATATTAATTTTGTTTCAAGCAGCCAGAGACCTTATGTGGGTCAATATTGAGAACATTACCCAATATTATGATGTTACAAAACAAATCAAAATCATAATGATGCTTTGAGCCAACATGTCTGATCCTGATGAGATGACACTGAGTCAAGTCCAGGAATTTTGTTCACTGTTTGTTGACCATGCCACCAGAATGGGTTCTCTCTGAGATGTCTTTGTGCACTTTTATCCCCATACTACAATTAAAGCAGAAGAGGCACACACCTCTGATACAGATGCTATGATGACATTGATGGTAGCTCTAAAAGGGTTCCAACTATATGAGAGATTTTATGATACATTTACTCATTGATCAAGCATCCTTAAATGTTATTGCCCAATTAGTTCTAGAATGCCTACTATCCAGTTATTCAGATTAAAGTATTAAGTCACCACTCAATGGGAGATACTTATGCAGATTTTGAGAGAACCTCAGTATGCAGAAGTTCAGAAATGGAAGGGAGTGTTAGCTATAAAAATGGTTACTGCTACTTGGAAAATAGTCTCTGGACCTGCTCTCCAGTTGTTTCCACAGAATTAATTTGAGCAAGGGGGGCGTGTAGAGTCACTCAGGGAAATTTCGTGTTTATTATTTATTATCTTTAATTTTGTAATGACGTCAGTATGACGTATTTCTTTATTTCTAGTTTAGTTTGTGAAAGCTGTTTTCATGTCCCCTTGAGTTGGTGCTACATTTATTGCTCAAATTAAATTGTGAGGGAAATTTATGACATGACTATATTGTGATTCTGATTGTAAACAAAGACAGGTAATAACTTGAATTGTATAAATTGAGCAACAATGTTGAAAGCAGTTAATAGATTTTATCTAGCTTCAACTACTGTTTACCTTTTCTAATTTTATTTATCTATTTTTGAATATGCAAATAATTGTGTAAGTTAAGGTGACAATTTTGAAGTTGAATTGTAGTTTTATACTATATTTGCCTCAAATAGCAATTGTGATTGATAAATAAATTATCATGTTTTTTTCTCAGATGATGCATGTGAAAAATTCAGAAGCATTTGCTATTATGATAGAGTCATGTTTCTGACTAAGACTTTAACTTTTTTTACCACATTAACTGGTAGTGATGTTTTTTCTTCAATCAACACTCATAAATTATTTATTTTGCAAAAAAATGATAAAGTTTTAAAAATCATAAATTGTAAGTAATTCTAATGTCATAGGATTGTATAAAACTAATAATAGTTCACAATAATGATTCAATGTTCCCTTTATATTTAAAAATAGAAATGACATTAACATTTCAACTCAAATTTAAAGAACACTTAGAACATTTACTAGAAAATTAATTTACAAAAATACTAGAAAATGATCTTTAAGTATTAACATCAAAGCATTAAATACAATTTAATTAATTCTTTGAAGTAAACACTGTAAAAATTTTGTGTTTGCAGTTTTTTTGATATTTTACAATATTTTATGCTTATTAAAATATACATCCTGCATTAACTAACAAAAATTTCTTTCATCTACCACGTTTTCTTTCAAAACTAAACAACTCTAAGATTCTAAATGGAAGTTGCTTCAATTGGGCACCACAACCATATACATTTTTTACAATTTATTTCATTGTTTTGAAGTTCTTTTTGCAAATGAAATAAAAACAAAAAATGTCTCATTGAAGTTTCATATCTAAAAAATTTAATTTGCTTACCTTAAGCACACCAGGGATTTTATAAAATTCTTTATCTGTTGCTGATAATTTTTTTAATTTTTATGTATATTTTAAAAACTAGTAATAATATCAAAAATCTAAATGCATCAATTGATAAAGGAAAAAAAGTCTCGTTCAGCTTTGTAACATCTGACTTTGTGCATGGCAAGCCTCAAGGGGTTTGAGAGATCAATTCAGATATCAAGAAGCAGCCAAGTTAAATGGGCTCAAAATGTAATAGTTACATGAATGTTATGTATGGAGAGAATTCAAATCTTATTAAACAATTCGCAATTTTTAAACAAAAATTGTTAATTATTTCAACTATTTCAACAACAGCACATGCATTCATAATGATCTTTACAGGCTTGGATAAAATTCTTTGTAAATTTGGAAAACAGTTTGTACTTTCAAATGGACCTGGTTTTGAAGGTTAAATCCAATGCCTCTTTGCAAAATGAACGCCATCAAAAGTGAGTTAGACACGCCTACTCCTTAGTTTTGCATGTTTGAGCAAAGATCTGTTGAATTGATACATTTGAGCCAGTTCCTCATCAATTGGGTACACAAAGAAAAATTGCGTTGTCTGGCTGGGGCAGTGTGTAACATCAGTTGGTAGTTGTTATTTATTGGCCAGATCACATGCTTTTTATATATACTAGTTGTTTTCATGTTTGTAAATATTGTAAATATGCATTGTATATAAGACACCCAAGCATCTGTAAATAGGGAAATAGTTTCAAAGTGTTCTCTTGTTCACTAGAATCACCCCAGTGATTCTACAATATATATATACTATTCAAAATTACACAATGTGATCCACTGAAATTGAAATACAATATACAGCCATTTAGTTTAGTTAATGTAAAAATTAGTTTAGTTACTGCAAAATTTTTATTTTATGTCATATGTGAAATGCTTGCTTTGGTGGAAATTTGTTTATATTAATTACATATAACACATTTAAAAATGATCTTACATGTATGCAATCAATGTCAACCATATTAAGTTTAACAGATACATTTAACAGAAATTAGAATTTATTCAACTGATATTCTTAATCAATTATTTACTAAACTTTGTTGAACAGAATAGAAAGGTGAAAGTTACTATATAAATTCTATTACAAATATACCATTGCAACAGAGATTGGTTTTTCAATTTTTGGGAAAAGTTGTTTTTTTTTAAAAATGTGTTCAATATTTGCTTAACTGTGCCCATTTTGCCTTTTCTTATCTAACTAGCAAAATTAGTAAACAATAACAAATATATAATAGATAAGTTAACAGATTTTAAAGTTTTAAACAATATTGTTACATAATTTTAAACATGTATTCAACACTGAAATATTATTTAGATGAAAACAGTTGATGTGAATTCCACATTATACACATGTAGAACACATACCTTACAATCACACATTAATTTTGTGTATATTCTTTTTGTTTATGAAAGGGTTTTTAGATTAAAAATTGGTTTTAAAGTGCTTATATATTGGTTTAAAATGACCAACATTAATAACATATACCCAGATTTAAGTGGATTATTAACATTATTTTTTGGGTATAAAAAGGTATTTGATAAAATTGGTTTTTATTGGGTTTAAAATTGATCTTGAAATGGTTATTTATTGGTAAAAAAAAATGGTTTTTGACTGGATATTTAACAAAAAATTCAAATTAAAAAACTTTTTTTAACAATTTTGGATATCAAATAATGGTTTATTTTTTATTAAAATTTTGTCATTTTTGCTTGGGTGCTATATCTATAATTTTGCACTCTGTTTAAGTATATATATAATTTTAATATAAAAATGTCTATTACATTCATTATTTTGCTCTATTGTTTAGGTAGACTACATAATTGAGAAGAAATAATTCTGAAGAAATACAGTTCATTTTAGATGCACTTGCAATGCTCAACTTAGGCTATAGAATTTGAAAAATACATGAATTTGGTATTCAATAATTGATCAGGAATTGAAAACTTCTTGAGCAAACATATTTAGATTTTAATTTTTAAGTAATACTACATGAAATCAATCAATTTTTTCAAATTTTACTACAGGTAAATAAATAGAATGTAGTATATGTAGATGCATCAGTGAGCATATAATCCCATTTATTTCTATGCATCATTTGAGAGAGTGTGTTTTTGGACTGGAACTATTAGTTTAAACATCACAATAAATTGAGTTCAGTTAATTTCAAATAATATTTTGTAAGTATTCAATTTCACTGAACTACTTTCCTGCTAGAGGGCTTGTAAATCACTAAATTTAATTTTTTGTAATGCTAACAGAACATGTTGTAAGGTTACTTTAAAAATTAATAACCAGGATTTTCAAGTACCTGGTATGTTAAGAACCTGGACTTGAAACCTGTTTAGAAATACTCTGAGGAAAAATCATCAAAAATTGTACTCAAACTTGATTGAAAATCCTCTTAAAATTACTGTAAAAATTTAATTATTAAAATTTCAATTTCTTTACCAATCACAAACACCTACTTTTTATCTTATAATTATTGTAAAGTAAATGTTTTTATCTTAAAAAACTTGGAATTAGAAAAAAATTCAATTGAACTCAAAATTTTGAAATTGAACTCAAAAAATTTAAAATTTCAAACGTATTCTGAGTAATTCAAACTCAACTCCAAAAACCTGTTCATAATTTTGTTAAACAGATGAAGACCTATTACTTAAAATATCAGGTGCTTGATAGCAATTCAAAAAACACTTTCTAGGTATGATGCATGCCTATATTCATCCATTTACTACTGAAAACAGATATTTGTAGCACAGGTATAAAAGGTAGGCTTAACAGGCATAAAATGTCTGATTTGAACAAAACATCAACTTTTATAAACAACAGGTTTAAGTTGATCATTGAAATCAATGGTTGTGTGTTTAAAAAATGCTCAAAATGATTATCCTGATTTTGCAAAAATGTTTCAGTTTTAGATTCAACAGAAGAATGTAATATCACATTTTGGATAAAAGGAATGATTTCACATTTTTTTTGTTTGTTTGAAGCACCCATCACTATTTGTAAGCAACTCATTTGTTGTGATGTGAATTAACTTTCTCTTTGTGGACACCAATCAAGAGGTTATTAGGTCCTCTTGTTAGTAACTTTGTGTGCTTGGGATGCTGGCTAAAATATCTTTTGAGCAATTATAAATATTTTCATGCATACAGCTGCAAATTATACACATCACATTTGTGAGATTTTCCTCTTCCAACTGGAATTTTGCTAGCACTTCATATCTTGATAGGACAGTGATCCATTTTAGGTAATGGTGGTGCACTTTTACCAGGTCAACCTTTCTTCCTTACAGTTAAAGACAGAGAAACTCTTGCAACATTGCATATTTCACTATTTCAGGTAGGATTCAATACTGCACACATTCATCCTACATGTCACCTTTCCACATAAATATTTTGTTAAATTGAATTTGATTATTAGTAAACATCCAGTTATTGAAACACTCAGTTAGTGAAATATCAAACTTTGTGTAACATCCATTTCATGAAACATCTGTAGACCCTGGTGTGTGATGAGGGAGTTTGTAATTTTCTTAAGGGTGAGGGTTAGAGTTAGTGATGTAAAAGGACCAGGCCATGGCCATCAGAACTAAATTCATGCATTATGAAAAGTTCTTAAAAGATCATTTGAAAAAGCTTTATATTAAAATTATTGTAGCAATAAACAAGTGATTAGCACTTGAAACATCACAATATATAGTTTCACAAAATTTAGCAATTTATAGACTTTGTGATAAAATATCACAAACTATAAAATAGGTGGTTCATTTGATTCCTTGCAGTCTGATATTCCATTTATCCTCAAATCATTCAAGTCAAGTTATATTGAGGATAACAAAATGTCCATAATCTTAAGGTGTGCATGAATGCCTTCAATTGATAGCTCTTGAAAATGTGGCAAAAAGCAATTTGTTTTTTATAAAGGATATAGGTAATTTAAGGTTTAATACATTGTCTCTAACCACAAAATGTGATTGTCCATTTTGTCCAGTTATTTTTTGTCTATGTGGGTAAACAAAATCACAATTGCAATAACACATAGCATCAATTTAATAATCAGTTGAAATAATTATTCCAGATTTAAGGAAACCTAGATTTTTAGTTAATTTACCATTCTTTTCAGAACTTGAAAATTGTGCTTTATGTTGAATTGTAGTTTTATACTATATTTGCCTCAAATAGCAATTGTGATTGATAAATAAATTATCATGTTTTTTCTCAGATGATGCATGTGAAAAATTCAGAAGCATTTGCTATTATGATAGAGTCATGTTTCTGACTAAGACTTTAACTTTTTTTACCACATTAACTGGTAGTGATGTTTTTTCTTCAATCAACACTCATAAATTATTTATTTTGCAAAAAAATGATAAAGTTTTAAAAATCATAAATTGTAAGTAATTCTAATGTCATAGGATTGTATAAAACTAATAATAGTTCACAATAATGATTCAATGTTCCCTTTATATTTAAAAATAGAAATGACATTAACATTTCAACTCAAATTTAAAGAACACTTAGAACATTTACTAGAAAATTAATTTACAAAAATACTAGAAAATGATCTTTAAGTATTAACATCAAAGCATTAAATACAATTTAATTAATTCTTTGAAGTAAACACTGTAAAAATTTTGTGTTTGCAGTTTTTTTGATATTTTACAATATTTTATGCTTATTAAAATATACATCCTGCATTAACTAACAAAAATTTCTTTCATCTACAACGTTTTCTTTCAAAACTAAACAACTCTAAGATTCTAAATGGAAGTTGCTTCAATTGGGCACCACAACCATATACATTTTTTACAATTTATTTCATTGTTTTGAAGTTCTTTTTGCAAATGAAATAAAAACAAAAAATGTCTCATTGAAGTTTCATATCTAAAAAATTTAATTTTCTTACCTTAAGCACACCAGGGATTTTATAAAATTCTTTATCTGTTGCTGATAATTTTTTTAATTTTTATGTATATTTTAAAAACTAGTAATAATATCAAAAATCTAAATGCATCAATTGATAAAGGAAAAAAAGTCTCGTTCAGCTTTGTAACATCTGACTTTGTGCATGGCAAGCCTCAAGGGGTTTGAGAGATCAATTCAGATATCAAGAAGCAGCCAAGTTAAATGGGCTCAAAATGTAATAGTTACATGAATGTTATGTATGGAGAGAATTCAAATCTTATTAAACAATTCGCAATTTTTAAACAAAAATTGTTAATTATTTCAACTATTTCAACAACAGCACATGCATTCATAATGATCTTTACAGGCTTGGATAAAATTCTTTGTAAATTTGGAAAACAGTTTGTACTTTCAAATGGACGCCAGGAGGTTAAAGGTTAATATTCTTTAGGAAATGACTTTCATTTGAGTTGGTGCAATATTTATTTGTTGAAAATGGCGAAATCTTTAGCTAATTTTACAATTGATTTCTGAAAAAACTTACTCAAATATTAAAGAAGTACCAAATTTCTATTAGTACCTATTGTAGAATCAGTGGCTGGTAAAAACTTAACTAGAAACTTAATTGACTCTGCAGAAGGTTTAATTAGTGTTCAGTACAGCCACGATTCCAAGAAACAGGTTAACATAGAACTTATAACATAACTTATAGATGTAACATTGGTAATTCATCCAAGTAACCAAACTACTTTAGGTGCAACACCAGATGACCAATTCCTATGGCTTCCAGCCGAAGCGGAACATCCAGGAGTAAAGTGCTTAACCTATTGACTGGTGCTACCCTATCTGTCTCACTTGCTTAATTTCTATCTCACTTCAAAAATACAAACTCATTTTCATTGTTATCTCTCAGCTCACTATTAAATAATCTGTAATTGCCAGATATTCGTGCTAGCCAACAGCATGGTATCATCACAGTGTTAGATTGTATAAGTGCATGTACGTGTTGAAATACGAACGAGAGATTTATTATTTCCTTATGCGTAACCGTATACATAACTTAATGAACCACAATTCGGACTGGGTAATCAAAAGACCCCCAGAAGCAACGTGTCGCCCCGTGCTAGTGAAAGCACTCCCGAATTGTCGCCGGTCTTAAGCAATAAGTTTCATTTAAGATAATAAATAAATAAGAAATACAATGGTAAAGACGGCAGTTAAGAGTAGACAAAGTCTATTGAACAATCGCTACAGTTGTCTCAGTTTATATACAAAAGATTCAGTTATTACCTGCCTTTGTTTACAATTTTTCAGATAGCAACATAGTTTAACATGAACAATTATAATTCCCTCGTAAAATTCAATTTGAGCAAATAAAAGCACCAGTGAGGGGACATCAAATTAATAGCAACGAACTAATATCGAAAATGATAAAAAACGTCATGATGACGTCATAATACAATGAATGTAAATTAAAAAGATATAAAAGGCAACTAAATCCCCGAGCGACTCTACAATATTTATACATACTATGGAACCAGGTCTATCAAATGCTTTTATAATTTTTTTAGTACAAAAGTTTGGTGAATATTAGATGAAATTCAAAAATTGAATTGTATAATGTGTTTATTATATTCTCAAAAATGTGTAAGAATATTTGAAAATATTTAGCAAAAATAGACAAATTTTTGAATCCATTTCATGGCTTTCAATTTGAGTTTGAGTTACTTGGGCAAGTTCTAGTTTTGATCTTTGAGTTTGACTTTTGGTATTTTTTTAAAGGACATTTTTAGTTTGATCAAGTTTTTAGAGTTGTTTAGAGTGAAATGAAATATATTTTACAGTTCCAAATTTATAAAGAAATTGAAAAATAAAATTATTCAAATTTTATGGTATTTCCAAGTGGATTTTTGATTGAGTTTGATTTTCAGTATTGATGATTTCTCTTTAGTGTTTTTCAGATCAAGTTTTACAAGCTCAATTGACTTCAAGTTCTTAATATTCCAAGTACTCAAAAACCCTGATCTTTTTGCAAATGGAATGCAAAAATTTTGAATTTTTTTAACTTTTTTTACTGCGTTTTGCAGCAGTCCCCCAGCCTTAATTCTGTTAGAGCATGGTAGAACCTTATATGATTTTACATTGAGGAATGCTTAATATTAATTGTATTTCATCATTAAATGTAAGTCTTACTTTAATATTAATGAATTATTTAATAATTTCTATTGCTTTGATTATTATTTGGCTATGAGTGTATGGAGGAGAAAACTATAAGGGTGTTATTCAAGGTTTGAACACTTTTACTCATTTGAAAATGATATATATATATATATATATATAAGAAAATAGAAGTTTTGTAGTTATAGAAAACACATTGCAGTTTTAGCTGCAATTTGTGAAAAACTGATTGATTTTTTTGGATGTACACAACTCAGATTATAAATCTGCAGATCTTTTAGTATCTTGGAATACTAAGCATTAGTTAAAAATTGAAGACTCTTAAGTGTGAGAATGAATTTCAGATTATTAAAACTTACTCTACATAGAAAGAAAACACTTACTGTTATATGGATGGTGACATTCATTATTCTATCATGCAATAATACTAGCAGAACATTGATCTACTAGAAACTAGTGTATCATACATTCAATACTTGCTTCAGTTGAAGAAGATCATGAAGAGCTTATACATATTATAATTGAAATATTTAGTTAAATTTAGATTTAATATGACATGATATAATACTAGAAATTGCCATTTTAGGTATGATAAAATTTGTGAGCATAAATTAGTTGTGTGCAGCCTACTTAATTTGTTTTTGCAGTCACTGAGAGTTGGCATATTATTTTGGAATGATAAATGCTATTTTTATATGCTCAATTTGCTGCATATGTAGAATTAGCCTAGCAACAATGATAGAGATTAAGCTTTTCTGTGACAAAACTACCTTTACACACTTAATACTTAAAATATTTGTTGAGGGGAACAAGGAATCTCAAAAAATTGTAATAATAGATTTCATTGTTTATTTTTGATAATGCATAATTCAGAAATTAATCATAGATTTCATTGTTTACTATTAATAATATTTACTTCAGAAGTCATATCATTAAGATTTTGAACAAATCAATATCATTTGTCTGATTAATAATTTGATATGCTTTCAGCAATAATATTCAAATTATTTGATCACTAAAATTGTGAAACAATTCAATGAGAAGAGTCAGCAGGATTCTAATTTTCTAAATTTTTAAAATGGATTAGTTATCCTACTCTAAAAATGTGTAAAAAGACTTTGTAAAAATTGACAAGCTAACCCAAGTCAAGGGTTTTAAGTACCTAAGTTTTAAAACTTGAACTGAAATGAGTCTTCAAAATTTGTTTAGAAAAATTTGATGGGATATCATTAATATTAGAATTTCAAGTTGATCAAAAATCCACTGGAAAATACTGTAAAATTTCAATTATTTTTAATTTTATCAATTGCAAATAATGATTTTTTGTGTAATGAAGCCCTGAGTTATTTTGTAGAATAATGGGGGAGCTCTGATTACTCCACAGGTACAAGGGAACTCAATTTATAGGCAGAAGGTTGCAGAGGCTACCATCATAGAGAGTGACCTTCATTCTAACAGAAAAACAGAACATTGGTAGTTTGCCAGTTCAATGAATGAACAGAAAATATCCCACCAAGGACTAATCTCAAACAGTGACCAATTCACATGGCATCATGCCAAAGTGGTATCCACAAATAGATCTAAGGTTGCAAATTGTGTGTTGTTAATTTCTAGCTCAAATAAACTAGATCTCAATTGTTCTTATTTCCTCAGCCTATGTAAATAAGTAATTAAATTGCATGTAATTGCCATGCATTCATGTACACCAGTGGTATATTATCATCACAGTGTAATTTATTAAGTGCATGTATGAATAGAAATGATAAAATAAAACTGTTGTTCTCCTATACCTAACCATTGCCATAACTTAATGCAGTACCCCAATTTATGCTGCCAACTGGAAGAGAGCATGTTGTCACCTTAAACACTGTGGAGTAACTCCCAAATTGTCAACAGAACTTAAGCAATTATTATTACAAAATAGTCCATCAAAGATCTA
The DNA here is from genome assembly GCA_900660155.1 of Hofstenia miamia. Classification (NCBI taxonomy): domain Eukaryota; kingdom Metazoa; phylum Xenacoelomorpha; order Acoela; family Hofsteniidae; genus Hofstenia; species Hofstenia miamia. Next base: position 337,889 of record CABFPE010000421.1, on the reverse strand, counting down.
AAAAGGGTTAGATTAATAAAAAAGTTTGAAAAAGCAAACACAATTGAATTGAGACTAAATCTATTGTGTGTTCACTACATGTTTTTCAGTTATTTATAACAATTCATCAATAATTACCTGTTAGGTATTTACAAATGTGCACTTCTAATTACTGCACTTGAAGAATAATAGTGAAAAACATCATAGTGATGTCACAGACTAAACTAATGCAGCATTTAACACTAATTTAAATGCTAATCAATTAAAATCAAATAGGTGCCTCAAGTGACTCTACATGCCCCCCTTGCTTGACTAATTTTGTGGTAGTAGCTGGACCATGGGACCTGAGAGCAATTTCTGAGGTTCTTCATCCATTTTGATGGCTAAGACATTGTCCCAACTTGTGACCTCAGCATATTGTGGCCACTTTGTTATCTGCAGCAAAGCCTCTTATTGTGTGACAATTTTTGTTACATAGGCAGAAAAACTTAATTTCCAATAGACAGGAGCTAATAGGACAGTGTTGCCATAAGCTGTTGAGTCTTTTTGTGAAAGTGTCCTAAAACCTTTCATATATGATGGTCATTAGGGTCATCAAGGCATCAGTATCAGATATGTGGGCATCATCAGTGCTAATTCTGGTGTTTGGAAAAAATGAGTAAATATTTCTCTCAGTGATCCCATGCAGGTGGCTTTATCAATGAAGAGTGAACAGTACTCAGTGACTTGCTGTAAGGTCATCTCTTCTAGGTCAGAGACCTCAGCTCACATCATTGTTATGATATCAATTCTTTTTGTTGTCATAATTGTTTTGACATTGTCAATCCACATGAGATCAGATGAAGCTTGAAATAGGATGAGAACTTGTGGGTCCAGCTGGGCAATTTTACTATGAATTTTTTTCAGTTGCATGGCTATGGGTTGGCTCTTCTGGAAGATATTATTGATAGTAAGTTTGCCATTGATATAGATGCATTCAGGATTGCCACCAAAGAGTAGTTTGTTGTGGACTTCCTTATACTTAGTGGTTTGCATGGCCATGTTAACTTTGGCCAAAGTGGAGACATAGTTGATTTTATCTGATAGGTGTGTGGACACCTTTTTGAGGCCTTTTCAGACCCTCCAGGAAGGCAGAATGAGTGGTTTCATGAACATGGTGGTGGAATACAAAGCATGTTGTTCTTCTTTGAATTAGCTTTGAACCAACTGAATTAGACTTTCTTACTGAGTGTGGCAGTTCCAATTGTCATGGGGTAGTTTATCTTAGCTTCCCTGATAGTGTAGAATCATGGGCAAGCTCTGGCTACTCTAGTGGTACTGGGTAACTCAAGAGTTTAGATCAAAAGAAAACATACATTGGTGGTTCACTGATTTTTGCCTAACAAATAAAGAAATTCCATTCCAAACAGAACTCCAGCAGTGACCAATCACACGTAATTCAATTCAAGGAGACAAATACTAACACTATCAAATAACTTGAAATTCAAATAATCAATTAAAAGAAATTGATACAAATAAATAGCAATGTATCAAGAAACCAAATGTCAAAAAGACGCAACACCATTCCAGAGTGCCAAAATAATAAGATTAAAAAAAGTAGGCCCTGAGTGACTCTACACACCCCACATTGCTGGTTAAGTTTGTGGTAGGAGTTTTACTGTGGGACCAGACATGAGCTTTTGCGTCTCCTCAATCATTTCTGCAGCTAGGATGTTGTCCCAAGACTTAAATTTTGGAATATCTAGGTTGCTGGGTAATCTGCATAAGAGTCTCCCTCTGCATGACCTCCTCACTCCTCAGGCAGAAGAACTCAATCTCAGGCAAATGGGAACTAATCAACAATTCTTCCTTAAGTCATTAAGCCTCTGTGTAAACATATCATAAAACCTCTCATAAAGATGAAGGCCTTTCAGCACTATCATGAAAGTCATGAGCACATCTGTGTCTGAAGTGTGGGCATATTCAGGGCTGATCTGGGTGTTCAGATAGAAGTGGATGAAGACCTCTCTTAGTGATCCCATGCACATTGCATGATCCATAAACAGTGAGCAGTACTCATTGACCTGATGTAAAGTCATCTCTTCTGGGTTGGTAACCTCTGCTCACAGCATAGCAATAATTTTTGTAATGTCATAGTATTGAGTGAATGCTTTGATGTTGTTTATCCACATCAAGTCACCAGATGCCTGAAACAAAATAAGAATATGGGGGTCCAGATTTGCAATCTTGTTATGAATTATTGTTAGCTGTGTGGAGATTGGTTGTCCCTTCTGGAAAATGTACTTAATTGTGAGCTTACCATCAATGTAAATACTTTCTGGGTTCCCACCCTAAAGTAGGGCATCTCTGGTG
>CABFPE010000421.1:323129-334587 GCA_900660155.1 Hofstenia miamia | reverse complement strand
TTGCTTGATGATGTGGTTGAAAATAGAGAGTTTTTTTGGCAAACTCATCCAGACGATGCTCTATGGTTAAAATTCATTTGTCTTTAGTGATTTACCATTCAGGCGCAGGTAGGGGAGAGCTTGCAACTCCAGAAAATGTTTGCATATTAATGGCGTTAAGGAGTGCCTTTGTGTTGGCAATACTTCAACAGCAGAGTATGCTAACAGTTCCTCCTCAGCCACACATTGTCTGCTCAATGACTGTGATAGGTATGATCACACCATATTTGGCGGCTTTTCTCTGCATCACTGAGAGCTTGTTATATCTGCACTCAGGATAGTTCATTTTCTCAAAGTTAAATAGGATCTCCGTCTTGGTGTGCACATCATAGTGGGCCACTAATTCAAAGAATTGCTGTGTTGACCCAGGGTCACAGTGGATCAGGTGGCTTGTGCATTGTTGAACTCAAGAGACGGGAATTTCATTTCAGATGTGGCTGACCACATATACTTGCAGAGGGTCTCTGAAAATATGTTGAAGTCAGCAAAGGCAACACCCAAGTGGTTAACAATCATCTGAGGTGGAAGGCACCCTAATGGACTACTAGTGCCAATAAGGCAAGCATAAAACTTTTCAAATCTTTCCATGGCCTTTTTGATCTTTCCAGGAGAAGATGGAGGCAAGCATGAATGGAGCAGCCAGTTCTTAATCTTCCATGCAGCAGGGCAAATGGCCAGCTCATGCATGCATTTCTTGGTGAGGCGTTCTTGGGCATTTTGGTAGAGAGGCAGTTCAATGTGCAGATCTTGTGTCAGAAAAATGGACAAGAACCAAAAGGCTCCACAAGACTGAATGGGTGGCACAAACTTCTCAGAAAACAAGTGTTCAGCAAAATTTTGACGATCTTTCATAGTGTAGGCTATGCGCAGCTCCATGAGGAGCCTCTTGACAAATCTGGAGTATTTCTATCTGCCTTGAGATTAGTCCAAATCTCATCAATTTTGGCTAGAGTTGCAGTGCTTTGGGAGAATGCAAAACTTATGTGCATGTTAGTGAGTAAGGCAAGACCAGGCCAGTTAGCTTTTGCAACTGGGTGATGGCATCTATGATTAGCCATGTGTCAACTGCAAGGTGATGGGTAGGTATTTTCTTACACAAAAGAAGGTCAGTGTAAATTAGCTAGGTTACTGAAAAGATACTGAACTGGTACATGCTTGTGGAATGATAGTAGTGAGTGTAGAGGATCTTGAAATTTTCCACCCTAAAGTGGAGGTTGATGACATCACCAGATGAATGTTCTCAACCTTTGCTAGCCAGTATGCTATTTCAATTTTCTTTATGACCTTGGGCTGGTTGACTTTACTGACTTGGAAAAAGTACACAATGAGTAAATTCTCAAAATTCTCAAATTTCTGAATAGCACACTTGTTGTTAAGTAGCTGGCACAAGTGTGTTAAACTAAAATCTTCATCAAACATGGTGTGGACCATACTTTGCCAGTATGGTCACTTTAATCCTCCATGCACTTTGGAGTTGTAGCATATGATGCTATTGATCTTTGGTCTACATTATGCATCAATGACAAAGGGAATGAAGTCCACTGCACAAGTGAGATTCTTGGTGTTGTACATCCAGTGTAATTTGATCTTAGTTTCCTCCAATAAGTTGTTGTGTACAAAACTAATTGCCTTAGGGGTTGTGATAAAGTATAAATGTAAATTTTTGTCTCCTACCTTAGAGATCTTATGTTGCTGTTCTTTGTTTCTCTGGGACCTAACACTGGTAGAGGCAAGTGATGAAGGGCTGGGACTAGAGGGGGTTATTGAGTCACTATGAGGCATTTGAATGTTAGTACTTAATCCAGCAAAAGGCACTCTCAAGGGGATATTTGGCGCCCCAAGTAGTTCTCCTAGGTCCACTCCTGAGGGGCTATTTGGGCCCCAAGTAGTCGCGTGGTCTGCTACCTTCCTATCTTGTGGTATACACTCTCCTCTTCTTGATGAGGAGTGTCATCTTGGCTCTGTTCATCATGGGGTTATGTCTTTGCCTTACTTGTTTTCTCATGGGCGGCTGGTTCTCAGTTTGTTTCATCTGATATAGCTTGGTTCCTAAACATAAAGATTAATTAAGTTCCCAATCTTGGGTATTTAAGTGATCTAAATACTCTTGGTCCCTAACTCTATGTCTAGGCAAAATATGAGTAGCAGTAATGTTGCTACTATTACCAAGGTTATTGTTGTACTCAACCTCAGAGAGGTCGTCTTCCTCACACTCAGTGAGGTTAGTATAATTCTCAAGTTCATTCACTCTGTCATTAACAAGTGAAAATTCACTATTAGGGGAGAAGACAACATTGCTAATATCTTTAACAGTTCATTTGAGTCATTGGAAATGGGCGACTCTCCCATTATTTACTAAAATCTAACACCTTTGTAATGGTAAACAGGCCCTGTCAGTTGGTTGCGAGTTTCCACACTTGATTTGCATCAGTGATCTGGCAAGGAAAATATGCAAAAACCTTGTGAGACTCACCATACAGCTTGTGATTAAAATTTCACCATTGACGGATAATGGATTGATTAGTGTTCCAACAGATAGTTAAGTGTACTTTTTGAAATTCATGTAACATATGATTAACAAAATTCTCTAATGTGGGTTTGTTATAATCCAGAAACATAATGGAAAGGGGCGTACTCGCCTCTCAGCCAAACATGGCCTTAAAAGGGCTGACCTTAGTAGCTGTATGCACATCAGTGTTATAAAAATACTCTACTGCCTCAATGATGCGTTTCCAATTCCTAATGGCTGCTTGGGCAAGGGCAACTTGGATACGTTTGATAACAGTGTGGTTGAGTCTTTCAACAACTCCATTGGATTGTGGGTGATATGCAGTGGTGGACTCATGGAGTATCTTGAGCTCCTTCATCAAGGTTTCCATAAGGTGGTTTTCAAATATGGGGCAGTGATCTGAAATTGGGCGCTCCATGGGCCCAAGCTTAAGAACCCATTCCTTGACCACTTTCTCTCCAATAACCTTGGCAGTGGTGCTGTTGAGGAGCATGAGTCAAGCATACTTAGTGAAATGGTCAATAAGTATTAGGAGATAATGGTACCCCTCCTCATCATGGGAGAGTTTCTTGATGTCCATATGTACAAATTTGTTTGTGTATTTCACAGCTCTGCTATGCTGCTTGACTTGCTGCTCCAGAAAATATCTGGCTACCTGCAACAGACAAGTGGTGCATTTGTTGATTACATCCTGCACTGTAGCTCTAATACCAATAGTAACATATCTTGCATTGAAAATTCACTTGGTTTGAATGATACCTAAGTGGCCTTTCTCATGAATCTTTTGTACCAGATCTCTTTGAAAGTATTCAGGAACTGCCAGTTGACTATTTTGGCTCTGTGTGTAAAGCAGGCCTGCATCACTGTGTTTCCAATTATAGCGCCAAAAATACCTGTTGGCAATGGGGCTGAGGATGTAGTTGTAATTTTTCAGCTTGGCAATGATCTCACTTAACAATTTGTTGTAGCATTGGTGATGTACAATTTCTGTTTCAGTAATCTCCTCCTTCACCAAAATGGGGAGGATCTCATTTCCATGTTGGTCTGCTTTGATCTTGGGCAGACACTCAAAGTTGCTGAACAGGATAAACCTGAACAGTGTTCTCTCCCCAGGAGGTTTCTGAAGAATGCACTCATAGCTTGGAAGAGCAGTCCAAATGTCTGTGTTGTTGTGAAGTCTCCCTGGACAATGTTTAATGGAAAAGGTAAAATCATTCAAGTACTCAATCCACTGGGCAACAATATTAGATTTGTCCCCAGAGAATTTCTTCAGCCATGCCAGTGCTGAGTTTCTGGTGCACACAGTGAACTGGTGGCCCAGTATGAAAAAACAAAACTTTTTCAGACTCTCAACTAAAGTGAGCATTTCCGACTTGGTCATGCCATAATTTAGCTTGGCTTTTCAGAGCTTGCAGCTGAAATATTGGATGGGGCTCTTTTTCCCATCAATTATCAGACTAAGCATGCCACTGATAGCAATGGAACTGGCGTCACAGTTGATAAGGAATTCCTTTGAGTAATCTGGTGCATTTAAGCTGGAAATTCTTCTAAGTTCTCTCTTTACATTGTCAAGCTCTTCCTGCTTGACCCAGCTCCAATTAAATTCAACATTGTGCTGTAGTAGGTTAGAGATGTGCTTGGTTTTGTTAGCTAACTCTGAGATGAGGGTGCCATAGTAATTCAAGAATCCCATGAGTCATTGTACATCCTAACAAGAACAGGGATTTTATCAAAATGGTCTTTTGCATCATTCTTGATGGAGATGTGACCAGGTTCAAGAATTCTTCTGAGAAAGGTGATATGAGGCTGTAACAGAGAACACTTGTTCCCATTGATTCAAAGGCCAGACTCATATAACAAGCTAAGGGTGTGTCCAAGCCTTTGCAAATGTCAGAGAAAGTATTACTGGCCATGAGAATATTGTCCATATAGGCCATTATGCCAGGTTCAAGCACATTGGCGCCATTTCTAAGTATGTGGGTAACATAGCACTGAAATGTCACAGGGGCATTGCAGAGCCCAAAAGCCATATAATTCCACTCAAAGAGGCTGTAGGGAGTTATAAAGGCAGTCTTTGAAATATCACAGGTTTTCATTGGTAGGGTGGTACCTGCCAGTAAGCCTTTCACAATTCAAGGCAGCTGAATAACTTGATGAGTGGGAGTGGGTATGCATATATTAGTGTAACATCATTAAGCTTTTGGAAGTCAACACAGAGGTAATACTTGTCACCTTGTTTAATAAAGACAGTGGGAGCCATGTAGGGGCTATTGCTAGCTTGGATAATGCCACTTTCTATGAGGTCCCTTAAGATTTTTTTGTACCCTTCCTGAAGGTTTTCCAGTACTCTTCTGATGGGCAAGCATATTGGATGATTGGGGATCTGAATGTTTTCACTCAGCTCCACCAGATTGTGGATGGCTGTTAGCATTGGTGAGCAGGCAGTGGCCTGAAATTCCAGATGAACCAGGGTTGCAACAAGCCTTAGTTGAGACAGATCTATTGTAACCAAAGAATCAGAACTATTTAGAACAGTAACACACGTTTTTCCTTTAGAACTCAGTTTATTACAATTGTTAAACTAATAGCTCTGGTCAAATGACACACTCTCTCAAAAATGCATAGAAATAAATGGGATTATATGCACACTAATACATCTAAATATACTAAATTCTATTTATTTACTTGTAGTAAAATTTAAAAAAATTGATAGCTTTGATATTAAATTCATATAGTATTACTTCAAAATTTAAATCTAAATATAATTGCTCAAAAAAGTTTTCAATTCTTGAACAATTATTGAATACCAAATTCATGTATTTTACAAATTCTGTAGTCTAATTTGATCATTGCAAGTGCATCTGAAATGAACTGTATTTGTTTGGAATCATTCCCTTCAGTTATGTAGTCTACCTAAACAATAGAGGAAAATAATGTACACAATTCACATTTTTTATATTAAAACTATATACACTTTAGCAGAGTGTAAAATAAATGTATAGGAAAATTTTATATAACATTATATATTTTTCACATTTTACAATTCATATTTTTCTACTATTATACATGTGCCCAAGGGCACCAATGTAATAAAAGACTAGATTTTAACCCAACACAAACTGTTATTTTATAACCAAAATCATTAAAAAACGTTTTTTTAATGTTAATTTTTGCTTAAATTTCCAGACAAAAGGGCTTTTTATAACCAATGAATAACTGGTTTTAGTTCAATTTTAAACCTAATTAAAACAAATTACATCAAAGACTATTATTTTATATCAAAAAATGTTTATAATCTGCTTAAATCTGTTTATTTTTATCATAATTTTGGTCATTATAAACCAATGTATAACCAGTTTAATCTAGCATCATCCAACAAATCTAGCTGCTAACAAAAGATAGTAAGTAAAAGAAACTAAGATCAAATTTAGAAATATGATTAAAAAATATGTCATAAAAATGTGTGATTAACTTAGATTAGTTTGTATCATGCAACCAAGAAATAACAGTAAAATTTATTATAATTAGTATCTGTTGATTCTACTAATTTGGTAAAATGAAGGGGGGAATTCATTTCCATTATTTTTGCAATCTTGGCAGATGATCATTTAAAATTTAAATTTGACAGATAATTTTTTTGAGAGTTAACTATAAATACAGTGAAATTTATTTAACAATTGATAAAGAAATTTCTTTGGATTTCTTATATTTAACTTTTATTACAGTTTGATTAGTTAATACAATGTTCAGCTAAATGGTTGGTGTTCAGTAGTGGTGAGGATCCCATAACAGGGATGATTCAAGGTTTCTTGCTTCAAGCCAAAACCTGCACTTATTGTAACATCCTCCACCTGGCCCTATTTGTACAGTGTATTACCGTTAATAACTATCACTTGATAAATGGCGGGTGAGGATTTACTAAGTTCATAAACTGGGAGACATTTTCTCTTTATTTAACTAGTTAGGTTAACTGAGTACTAATCATCATTGTTTAGGTGACAAAGCCATATATTCATTATTTGGCAATTCTTGCATTATTATATGTGGTCTGGACCAAACTGTTTTTAATTTGCGGAATTGATTCATGTCTGTTAGTTTCATTGGTGCGAATGCGTAGACTTTATCGCCTACTTCGTGCCTGTAAATTTTTTTATTATAGTTACTATAGTCAGTGTATTGCATTATTAGTGGTGTAGCTGCCTCTCAGCCGAACATTGCTTTAAATGGGGTAATTCCCGTCATTGAATGTACCAACGTGTTGTAGAAATATTCTATCATCTTGATCACCTCTTGCCATCTATTTCCGCCAATCCTCATTGTTGTTACTCTTATTAATTTTATAAGAGTTCTGTTTAGTCTTTCCACTGCACCATTTGCCTGCAGGTGGTATGCTGTAGTCCTTTCGCTAACTATCTCTAGCATCTTTGCCATTTCCTGAAATAAGCCGCTTTTGAATTGTGGTCTTTTATCTGATATGATCGTTTCCATTGGCCCAAATCGCAATGTCCACTCCTTCATTACTATTTCCACTGTGGTTTCTGCAGTTGTGTTCTTCAAGTTATCCACCATCACTAATAGAAATTGATATCCTTCATTGCCTTTTGATAGTTGTTCCAAGTTGATGTGAACTATTTCATTCAGTTGTGTGGTGATTATTTTTTCTCTGTGTTGGGAATCGGTGGTTATTATGTAACAAACATTTAGTGCATTTGTTGATGATGTCTTTGATTACTGCTGTTGTTATAAATTGCCCATTAAACATTTTCTCTGTTTGTGTTATTCCTAGGTGACCTTTTTCATGTATCTGCCATATAAGATCTCTTTTGAAATACTCTGGTATCACAATCTGATTGTTTTGTCCTTCAACATACAGCAACCCATTTTGGTTTGTTTTCCACTTATAACATTCGAAGTAGCTTGCTGTTAATTTTGATAGTGTCACCTGGGATTCTTTCAGTTTCCTTATTATCTCATTGAGGATTACGTCGTCCTGTTGTTTCTCTATAATCTCCTTCTCAGAGATTTCCTCCTTTATTATTATTGGTAGTACCATTTGAGCTTTCTTGTCTACGTTGATCTCTGGTAGCTCGTCATATTGGTTATGTGGTAGAAATTGGAATTGCTGCTTTTCCCCCATCTATCTTTTCCGCATCTCTTTGGTACTCTGGCAATGACGTCCAGAAGTCTGCATTGCTGTGTAGAGTGCCCTTCCAATGCTCTATTGTGAATGTAAATTCATTAAGATATTCTATCCATCAGGATATGATGCCCAATTTATCTGCTGAGAATTTTTTTAGCCATGCAAGGCCACTGTTTTCTGTGTGTACTCGGAATTCTTTCCCGATTAGAAAATGTCTGAACTTCCTGATACTCTCGACTAGAGCTAACATTTCTACTTTGGTGGATCTGTAGTTCTNAAATCGCCCATTAAACGTTTTCTCCATTTGCATTATTCCTAGGTGGCCTTTTTCATGTATCCGCCATATAAGATCTCTTTTGAAACACTCTGGTATCGCAATCCGATTGTTTTTTCCTTCAACATACAGCAACCCATTTCAGTTTGTTTTCCACTTGTAGCATTTGAAGTAGCTTGCTGTTAGTTTTGATAGTGTCACCTGGAGTTCTTTCAGTTTCCTTATTATCTCATTGAGGATTACATCGTCCTGTTGTTTCTCTATAATCTCCTTTTCAGAGATTTCCTCCTTTATTATTTTTGGTAGTACCATTTGTCCTTTCTTGTCTACATTGATCTCTGGTAGCTCGTAATATTGGTTGTGTGGTAGAAATTGGAATTGCTGATTTCCCCTTCTATCTTTTCTGTGTCTCTTTGTTACTCTGGCAATGAGGTCCAAAAGTATGCATTGCTGTGTAGAGTGCCCTTCCGATGCTCTATTGTGAATTAAATTCATTAAGATATTCTATCCATCAGGATACGATGCCCAATTTATCTCTTTTCTGATCAAAAAGTGTCTAAACTTTCTGATGCTCTCAACTAGGGCTAGCATTTCCACTTTGGTGGAGCCATAATTCTCCTTGCTTGCCCGTAATTTACAGCTAAAGAATTGTATTGGTACCTCCTTCCCATTTTTCATTTGTCCTAGCATTGTTCCTATGGCGACTTTGCTTGCATCACAGTCTAATATGAATAGTTCATTATAATCCAGTGTATTGAGTGATGGCAATTTTGCTAGTTCCTCCTTAATGTTATCCAGTTCCTCCTGTTCCTGCCATGTCCATATAAATGGTACTGATTTTCTCATGATTTTTGTCATTTTCGCAGTTTTCCCTGCGATATTGGGGATGAATGTGCCATAATAATTAAAGAAGCCCATTATTGTTTGGATATCTTTCTTGCTATTTGGTTTCTCTATTTTCCATATCATCTCTCTTGCATTGTCTTTCATTGATATCCTTCCTTTTTCTATCATTCTTCCTAGGAAGATGATTTTCTTCTTCAATTTCACATTTGTTGCTGTTTATTCAGAGTCCGGCTTTTCCTAGAATTGTCAATGTTCTGTCCATTTTCTCTATATGCTCTTGTACTGTATCACTTGTTATGATTATGTCATCTATGTATGCATTGATACCATCCTCCATTCTATGCGTCTTATTTTTCAGTACTTTTGTTATATATCTCTGGAATGTCGCCAGAGCATTGCATAGTCTGAACGCCATGTAGATCCACTCATACAGTCCGTACGATGTTATGAATGCTGTCTTCTTGATGTCCTCTTCTTCCATTCACACTTGCCAATAGGCCTTGCACAAGTCTAATGTTGTGAAATATTTGTGATTGCTTGATTCATACAGCATGTCCTCTATTCTTGGCAGGGGGTAGGAGTCTTTCTTCATTAACTCGTTTAGCTTTTGAAAGTCTATACATAGCTGGTATTTTTCTCATTGTTTTACAAACACTGTTGGTGCTGCGTAGGGGCTCTCACTTGGTCGTATGATTTTATTGTCTATCAATTCTTTGAGTATGCGATTGTATTCGTCTTTCATTTGTTTGGGAACTCTTCTACAGGGGAGTTTTATTGGCTTGTCTGTGGTTGTTACTATCTTGTGTTTCTTGCCTATTGCCTGTCCCACACTTATCTCTCCATAATTAAATATCAGTTTATGTTTCTCTACCATCTCTCTTAATTGTTGCATCTTGTTTTCATTCAGGTGCTGGTAGTTCTTGCTCTCAATGTCTGGGATTTTGTATTCGTCATTGATTGCTTTCATCCCAATGCCCTTGAATCAGCCCCTGGGAGTACTTGTGACTTGGATGGTGTTCGTCCACTTGCCCTTGAATCGGCCATGTGGAGTACTTTACACTTCCACTTGTAAGTCCTCGAATTGACCATACAAGTTGTCGGCTCCATCTTTGTCTTCCAATGCTTTCCAAATCAATCTAATGTTTGATTTCACATATTTCCCAAATATCCTGATGTGCAACTTCTTTAGGTTTACATTCTGATTTGTTGGGTTGAGAATTGGTATTTTACCCCTTCCATTCTTTACTGCACATATGCTCAACAGCATCGACACCCTTTTTGTGTTTATCCGTTTGTTTTCATATATCATTACATTGGCTGTAATTGCTTCTTCTGTTCTGATCTCATACATCTTCCATTGATGCGGCTGCAAATGTATATCTTCTTGTAATTTGAATGTGATTGTTTTGTCTTTGCCCTGTTCTTCTTTGATCTTGATCTCTTCCTCTTTGACTTTGATAGTTCTATCTGCATAATTGATAATGCAGTTGTTTTTTATGAGGAAGTCATCTCCCAAAATTTTTTCATATGGTAGCATGTTATTGTGCATATCCACTACTACTAATGATTGCTCAAACGTCATTCTTGCCACTCTTAGCTGCACTGCTTCCAATGTTCCCTTTGTATCAATATATTTGCTGGATGCATTTATGAGTCTTATTTTGCACTTGGTGAGATCCTCTCTTGTAAAACCTAACTTTGTTGTGCAGTTGTCTGTAATTATCAAAGTTGCACTCCCGTGTCAATGGTTGCTTTTATCATTATTCCATTAACAGATATTGTCATTGTGTTCACTGTATCCATGTTCGCCATAATCATTATTGATGCGTGGTTTTTAAGAATCAGAGCTCCATTTAGTTTTCTGATTCTTCTTCAGTTTGGGGTTCTCCCTCTGATTCTGTTAAGTCTTTGTCTTCAAAGTACCCTTGCTCTTCTCCAATCATGTTTATTTCTTTGTGGCACTCATCTCTTTTGTGTCCTTTCTTCCCACAATTATAACATTTCACATCTTTTTCGCAGACCTTCTTCGTTTTTCCATCTCTGGTTTTTATTCTTATCGTTTTTTCCTGTTTGTCTGTTTCATACATTTTTGTTGTGTTCTTTGGTTTAATGTTGCTCCTCCATGTTCATGTTTCTCTGTGACATGCTGCTTTTTTGTTTATCCTCACGTTGTTTTTTATCATGGCTTGTATGTCCACTGCCTTTCTAATCATCTTCTCTAGTTTATCGTCTACGTCACACTTAATTTCAAATTGTGCCCTTATGTTGTCAGGCATCCCTTTGCAAATATGCGAGAAGAGGTCATATTTTGAGTATCAGTTTTCTCTTGAGCTTAGTGTAACCAACCTCTCAACCTGTTGTATGTAATTGTGAATGGTGTCTGTCTTCTTCATTTTCGTTCCATTTAGGATTATCCTATATTGATTTTTGAAACTTTCATTTCCATAATATTTGATGAAATCACCAATTAGTAGTTCATAGTCTGTTTTCATTTCAGGATCTAGCAGCAGGTAATGCTGCGCTGCTGCTCCCTTCAAGTATAGGGGGAATCTCGCTGCTGCTGAGTGTTGACTAACTTTACTTTCTGCCATTGTTAGCTTGAACATTTGGAGCCATTCCCTGAAAGTTGGGTTGTAACCATCTACTCTGC
>CABFPE010000421.1:299979-310334 GCA_900660155.1 Hofstenia miamia | reverse complement strand
CAAAATGTGATGTAATGTATACAGGTGAGTGTAATGTGTGTTATAACAAAATGCAATGTTATGTATATTAGGAAAAATTAGTCATTATATAAAACAAAGCAGGTCTGAATGTGCTAATTAAAAATGCATTAGCAAGCTGTCAAAAAATCAATTAGTGAGATCTTCAAAGCACTTAGCGCCAAGTATCAATTAGATGACTCAATGCCCCAACCACCCCTTCGATATTCACGGTCTGTCACGTGACATGTGACGTCATCAGCTCTCGACCAATCAGAATCCGAGTTAGTGTCCTCTCATGGACTCGGATATAACTACTGTTACCTCTTTAATATGCAAAATATTTGAAAGATTATTACATTATCAAATAACTGAACATTTAAATAAATATAATTTATTATCAAACACGCAATTTGGATTTCGCAAAAATTTCTCAATAACTGATGCACTATTAAATGCTACTGAAACTTACAGAGCATCACTTGATTCTAATAAATTTGTAGCTATCACTTGTTTAGGTTCTTTCAAAAGCCTTTGATTTGATTGATCATAACATTCTAATTGAAAAAACTATCTTAATTAGGAATTTATAGTAGTAGTAAGCAATTGATCACTAGTTACCTCAATCAAAGATTCCAAAGTGTTAAATTAAATATTTTTCAGAATAGTTACCGGTTTACAATGGGGTGCCTCAAATATTTTTCAGAATAGTTACCGGTTTACAATGGGGTGCCTCAAGGTATTATTCTAGGTCCTCTTATTTTTAGTATTTAAGTAAATGACATGCATTCTAACTGCAATTTAATCCAATATGCCAATGACACTTGCATTTTCAGCGATAAATCATTGATGCACCTAGCAGCGGAATCTATAGAATTGAGTAGTTAAGGACTGGGAGACCCCGTTCCAATGGGACAGCCTACCTATGGCTATTTGCCATGTGGAATTGCAGTAATTCTATTGGACGTCATCTAGTGACGAAATATTTTTGACAAAGTTAAATTGAACAAATTAATTTTTTTTCTATTTTTTTTAATTTTTAGGGTTTAAGCAAATTAATATTTTGATGATGAGAAATGTTTTGACAGCGTTAAATTAATTTTTTTGACGTCACACGCTATTAAGTTTACATGTTTTATTACACATACATATAATCACACTACGTTTTGATGACTAATGATTAATTTCCCATGCATTTCGATTGTTTACAGTGTCAATGTACAATGTTTAACACGTTTTCAAAAAAGTATACACTACATGCAAAAGACATTGTTTTGTTTTTAAAGTACGCTTTTCATTGTAAAAAATTCCATGTTTTTAATTTTCATAAAACGGAAACATTATTCATTATACTTAACACTAGAACTCCGAACATTTAATACACCCTTTAATTCCTAATCCGGTCATAAATGACCGGTATTTGTGTAGCATTTATTACAATGAGATTTATACAGGCATTCAGGTTCATATTTAATAAACACTGCTACTGCTATCTGATGCAATATCTTGCCATTAATTTTTAACTAAAACGATCAAAACTGTTAAATACATGCTCAATATAAAGTATATTACTGCATAAATATAACTACACAAACGCATGCATGAAATGTTTAGTCTGGGTCACAAATGACTGTTTTTCCTAGTTTAAGGGGTATTAATGATTTTTAATATCTAAGTCTGTCTGTTTTTCAAAAATGTCATCAATTCGTAATTAGTGAATATAGGTGTAAACTTTACAAAGTTTTACATGTAGGGAAGTAGTTGTTTAACAATTGCATCAAAAGTGGTCACAAATGACTGGTTCGGAGTTCTAGTGTTAAGCATTACAGGCGTAATACACAATAAAAACAACCTACATTTTCGGAAAAAGTAAACTGGGTTATGCATAAAATCGACTTAGCATTACACATTAAAATCAAAACATGGTTTTATGCATAAAGACATAATTTCGCTTCCTAAAAAATTATGCATGCAATGTTATTAATGTAATTTATACACAAATGCGTTTCAATATACTTCTTCAATAGCTTTATTCATTTGCACAATTTGCATATGTACAATTAAGTATAATGCATATTTACAATATATACAAACACCTAAACATACACATGCACTACAAACTAAGTTAGACAGTTAAAATTAAAACACTAAAAATACAATTAAAAACATCAATACAATCATACAATTAAAAAAGATAGAATATATTCGATTTGTCGCTACAGATTTTAAATGAACTTCTTATTTTGCTCTGCTAATAGATTATTTTTTAAAAATTTTTCAAATTTTTTAAGGTTTCTTTCCTGTCTAATGCTAATTGGCCATTTGTTCCAAAGTTTGCAAGAATTTGTTGTGAAAAAATTGTTCCAATAATTGTTAGTTGGTAATATATTATTTATGCATTTATTCACACGGTGATTATATTTTACAAATTGTTCATTGAGCAGTTTACGGCTGATTTTGATTTCCTTAAACATAAGCACCAGGTTGTTGCACTTTGTTATTGATCTTGGTGTAAGCATTTCTAATTTTTGTACTTTCGTACTAGCTTGCTGTATGTTGATGCTAAACATAGTACAAATTGACCAGTTAAAGATCCTACTTATACGCTGTTGCTCAGCAACATTAATACTACTTAGGAGTACACAAGTGTATGCATAGTGGCTAATAACAAATTCATTTGTTTACTCTGTGTAATTTTTTTAATTTGTTTTAGGTACTGCACGCCCGACGCCATATTACAGACTTTATTGTTTACAAACACTTTGAAACTAAGTTTTCTGTCCAGCTCGACGCCCAGATATTTGACAGTGTCATTGTTGTGCATTGGTGGATTACCGTCAGAAATGTCAAGACAGATGTTCTTAGCAAGCTCTTCAGCATTGTTTGGCCTAAAAATAATGAACTGTGTTTTACCCTTGTTAATTGTCAATTTGTTCTGCTGAAAGAATTTGAAAATATTTTTATGATTCCTTGTAATTCTTTTGTTGCGATAATTGGACTGCTGTTTCTATTAATGACGCATATGTCATCAGCATACTGAATCAGCTCTGAATGGGTAACGTTCATGGATAAATCATTTACATATAAGTTCCCTGTGGGACTCCTTTATTTGTTGTGATGTATTTGCTGTAAATGCTATTAATGTGTACGCATTGTTGACTTTTGTAAAGAAAACTGTTTAAAAATGTTCGTGAAGATGTACTAAACCAATAGCTCTTTAGTTTCTTGTCGAGAATGATAAAATCTATACTATCGAAAGCCTTGCGAAGATCTAATAGGGCAATGCTACTACTAATTTTTTGTTAAGGAAAAAACGTGTCTTTTCAGTAAGTTCTAACAGTGCATCGACAGTGCTGAAACCTTGCCTGAAACCAAATTGCTTATTTGAGAGAAGTTTATTTTCACTTAAATAAAAATTAATTTGTTCCTCTCAAAAATTTTTGAGACTGGGTTGGTAATTGAGATGGGCCTATAATTTCTGCAGTCCCTAGGGTCACCTTTCTTAAAGATTGGTGCATTGTTGGCTCTTTTTAGACATTGTGGATAGGTATTGGTGTGGATGGAATAATTAAGAGCACACAGTAGATATTCTGAGAAATACTTTATATATGTTTTTATGATGAAGACGGGCACCCCGCAGCTTCCGCTGGAAATATTGGGGTCAAGGTTGTCAACAACCTTAATTAGATCATGCTCAGTAATAAAACTGAAGGTGAATGAGTGGTTGGATTGCTCAATCTTGTTTATAAATGGTTCTTCTTTGTCTCTATATATACCAAGATCTTTGAATACCTTGTTCATATTGTTTACAATTAATTTGTTGCTTGTAATAATTTTGTTGTCTACCTTAATTTCATGAATATTGCAATCAAAAGGCTTTTCCTTGTTCAGAAACTTATTGATGAACTGCCATTTATTTTTTGCTTGGGTAAACTTTTCAAAAAATTGCTTGCATTTTTGATCTTCTACCTTTGTTTTATATTATATTATATATTAGTTTTACACAGCAATACTCTCTCTTTATTTCTTTTGGTGTAAACGTGTTTTTCATGATTATACATGTTGTAGAATATTACAACTTTTCTCGGCTTTTAATGGCAATCTTCTTTTCCATGCTTCTTTGTGGTTTATTTACATTTTTAGGGATTATACATGCCTGCAGATTGTTACATCTTTTCTCGACTTACACACCTTTTTCAGCTTTATTTTGGTTTATGGGGTTTTACGCGGCTGTGTGCATTACATGTCATTCCACTATTCCATCATTTTGTATCGCCAAATTTGCCAAAATTCCACGATATGCACCGCCTTTGTTCTGAGTGTATAAACTTGAAAATGCATGTAGTGAGCTAAACGTTAAATTCAAAAGCAAAACGCCTACAAAGAAATAGTGCATTATTCACACACAAAAAATACAGGCACATGATAATTAGAAGAAAACTCACTAAGAATTTTGAGAAACAAACGTTATTTAAATAAGCTGATGTATCCAATATAGTAATGCATTAATTTGTCCATCCAAAATTACTTGTGCTCTCATGTTGAATTAGTCTTTCTAAATGTGTAGATTTTTGTAAATTGGTAAACAAAATTAGTTAATAGTGTATTATTCACACACAAAAAATAAAGGCGCATGGTAATTAGAAGACAGGTTACTAAGAATTTTGAGAAACAAACGCCACTTAATATAAATAATGAAAAACAAGATGTATAAAATCCCATTATAAATTCATTTTAAAGTGGAAATGTAAAATACATGCTCAGTTAACCATGAAATACTATAATATGTTATAACAATGTTATAACAAATACTGTTAGAAAGGCATTATACCCTCTAAGAGAAGTTAGCGTTAATTGCAAGCATAAACTATTTTGGATTCCCATTTCTCTCACATGGAAAAGGCGTTCAAATAACTAGTCATTAGTCATTGCTATAAAAATATATCTATATGCACATGTTCTAGAATATTTTAATGCATTCAACAAACATTGTACATTGGCCCTGTAAATAATCAAAATGTATGGGAAATTAATCATTAGTCATCAAAACATAATGTGATAGTATGTATGTGTAATAAAACATGTAAACTTAATAGTGTGTGATGTCAAAAAAATTTATTTAACCCTGTTAAAACGTTTCTTATCATCAATTATATCACTTTAGCCAAATCCATGATATCGAAAAATAAAAATTTCATCAAAAAATTAATTTAACCCTGTAAAAATGTTTCTCATCATCAAAATGTTAGGTTGCCTAAACCCTAAGAATAAAAAAAAATAGAAATTTTGTCAAAAAAATTAATTTGTTAAATTTAACTTTGTCAAAAATATTTCTTCACTAGATGGCATCCAATAAAATTACTTCATTTCCACATGGCAATAGCCATAGGTAGGGTGTCCCATTGGAATGGGGTCCCCCAGTCCTTAACTACTGAATTGTAACAAACTGTCAAAATAATTTTGTATGCACAAGTTGAATATTAATGAAGCTAAAACAGAATTTTGTATTTTACAGCCAAATAAAAGCAATTACAATGTTTCTGCAGTGACTTCAAATGTAAATAATATTAATGTTCCTATTGTAGAAACTTTCAAGTACCTAGGAGTAACTATTGACTCAAAGTTAAAATTCAACTCCCACATCAATTTAATATTTAAAAAATTAACTATAGGTATAAAAAGTATGACACTAGCAGTTAGGCAATTACCACCGGGTGTGCAATAATTCAATTCTTCCATGCTTTCTTCATGAGTCACCTTAACTTTTTTTACTGACCTAAGTGAAGTGCTTTATAAAAAAACTTGATATTCAATTATGATGGGTATTATATATCACAACAAAAAACTCGTCAAAAACCAAACCTTACATTTCTAGGTCAATTCTTTTTCCAAAATAACTTGTTATATTGAATACCCTTGTGACATTCTTCAAGCTAATCAGAAACCTACCACCTTATAACACGATTAAAATACCAGTATTTACTCATAAACAGAATTCAAGATCAAAACTTTTTACATGTGTTAAGTATAAGAAAAATGTTTAAAAGAAATTCTTCATTAATGTTACCATTCAAACCTGGAATTCACTACCTAGAGAAATTGAAATCTTTTAAAAAGCATTTAAAAGCTTCCTTAAGCAAAAATTTATTTCTGGTAAATCATGGGTAGGATACAAATTTTATAACAATGACTATGATATAATTTGTTATTAAAATAGTACAATAGTAATTTATCCATAGTTTGGAAGATTTCTTTTGTAATTTATGTGAATTGTATGTATGTGGTTTGTGATGTTATTGATGCTATTCAGATAAATTATCAGTTAATTAATTGTAACAATTATCCGAATAAAGAACAAATTGAGAAAATGTGAAAACTAATAGAAATATTAGGGCAGCATAATTGAAAAATTATTTAATCAATTAATTGTTAATTAATTTTAATAGTTGAATTTTTCATTAAATAATCATATTATTTAGCTATACTGGTTAGACTGTTAACAAGAATCATTAGTACTTGCACCAAATATAGTTAATATGCTTGTGGGGTTGCATTGTTGGGTATTTGAGAATGTTTTAGAAAGAAAGTTAATTAATCTTTATTTTACTAAAAGTTAACAATTAAAAATAATTCAATCATTAGCAACACAAAAAATATTGATAATTATAAAATAGGCTAGATTTATACATAGTAACAAGAAACTAAGAACTAAATTAATATAAAATCAACCAAAAAATCAATAAAACTAATATAATTTACCAAAACTAATTGGTAATCAAGATCATATTAGTTCTTCCAGTAGACAAATACCTAGAAGAACTGGAGTGCAAAAGAATAATTCTAGTATTACTGATAATCTAAGAAAAGCTAGATAGGTTTTGAAAGATATTATATGCAACTTTAAAATCAAGTTACTTAAAAATGAATACAATGAAATTAATATGCTTGTCTACTAAATCAAAAGTCAAATTGAAGGTAATTCATAAGATCAGCAATAGCAAAAAAGTTAAATCAAACAGTATTGATACTATCAAAAATCAAAATTAAAAAATTCCTCACAGATAACTATGAAATCTCTAATGAACTAAACAAGACCTACATCAATCTAGAAAGATACAATTGTACAATAGTTAAGTATTAAAGTAAATTGGGTAAATTTCTTCAATCTGAATTTTGTTTCTCTATTATTGGTTAAGAAATTTTAAAAAATTCAACCAAGTGGGCCTTCTAAAATTCCTTCATGGGCAGTTAAAATCACTTCAGAATAATTGCCATTTGCTTAAGTTATACATTTGGAATGCATAAAATGTAATTACTTTCTGAACTTAAATAGGTTAATGATCTGTTATGAAAATTTATTTACCAATTTCAATTAAGTCACCAATGTGGAAAATTGAACAACAAGACGCTCTATATTCAAATAAATGTCCATATTTATAGACTGATAATTTGTCTGAATGGTGTCATTAAATTCACAAAGTATATTTACAAATCACAAAATATTCCAGCCTATGGATAAATTGCAATAGGACTATCTTAGTAAGTTACTGTATATTCTTATATATATATATATATATATATATATAACAATATACCATATCATAAGTCTAATTCCAGAAAATGAAATATCTATCAATCATAACACCCTAAGAAAATTATTAAATATTGCTTGTCTAAACGTAAAATTTATATTTAATGAAACTATTTATGAGCAGATAGATGGAATGGCAATGGGATCACCATTAGGTCCAACTATGAGATCCTTGCCATGGATATCATCGAAAAGAATATATATGGCTTAAAAATCACAAAGCCCTTTGCATATCATAAATATGTTGATGACATTTTTACTATATTTCAACAGCAAGATTATGTTGAAAATTTCAAGAACTTTATGAGTAATTGCTTAAAAGAGTCACAATTTACAATTGGATACCCTGTGAACGAACAATAAATTAAATTTTCTGGATGTTGCAATAACATACAATAACCATTCCTACCAAACTAAGATTTATCGAAAACCAACAAATACCAATCTTTATATTCCATTTCATTCATATTGTGATTCAAAGTATAAAATTAATACCCTCAAATGCTTACTTAATAGTATAATCAAAATTTCTTCAAATTACCAGAATTTAATTGAATCAATCTCTGAATTAGGAAAATAATGGCTATCCACATCGATGAATTAAGAAGAATGTTGATCAACAGTTAACAAAGAAGCCTGAAATAATATGTAAACAAGATCAATCTAATGATAAAGAACCAATATATTGGAAGTTGCCATATATTGAAGAGCACCAACAACTGCTAAATCTAAGAATAAAAAAAATTAATGCGAAATGAAGATACACAAGAATAAGACCAATGTTAGAAACTAAGAAGACTGGTAATATATTTCACAACAAAGATCCGATTTAAAAGATGCTTGTTTCATCAATTGTATACAAATTTACATGTGAAGAATGTCACCATTCTTACATCGGTGAAACAAAGCGACATCTCCAAACTCGGGTTAATGAACACTTAAATTCCGAAATTTATACTCGCAAACATCGAATAAACAAAGACTAATGAATAAACAAAGTACCACCAACATATTGAATATCTTTTAGGTTATGCATATTTAACAAAATTAAATGTAGTGAATTGTAAATTATATTTCCACAAAATTTGTATTGGCCATGATTTTAAATCGAAATCGGTCGCATTAATCTGAGCACAATAGTATCAAATAATAATTATATATATATATTAGGGTGGTCCACAATTGTATTGAAAAAATTAAAAGTTCGAAAAGTCTACCTCTCACCCCCGCATTTTGTGATACTTGGTAAGAAACGATCGCACATAAATTTTCAGCTCGATACGATCAAGTGTAGGGGTGTCCCAAAGACCTTGAAGTTAGTGAAAATTGCGCATCGAATGATATTTAAACTGTATTCATATCATAAAAAGTCATGGAGCTATAGGTCTCCAAAGATAGTCTACCCTATAAATTATAATAATCGATTATAAGAGAAGTGTTAAAATTGACCATTACTATTGGTCGCTGCTATTGAATGAGAATTGATAAATCCAAGAAATAAAAAATAGTTTCACATGGAGCTAGTAATTGTCTACATTTTGATATATAAACCTAATCCATACAATCAAAACTCGCTGAGAAATAGGGTTCCGAAATCGATCAGTTGATATAGTCGAAAAGTGCTAGAAAGAAAGTTATAATATAATAAAGCTTTTAATAACGGAAAAGGAATATTAAATAAAAATATAATATAATCATGGGGATGTAGAATTAAAGAAGCTCTAAAGAATGGTGGAAAGAGCTAAGGAATTGGATAAGAATTGATAGAGTAATGGCTTTCTGAAGTTGTACTAGTTAGTATCGAAATTCAACAAGATTGCTATAATATACCACAGAGAAGAAACTAACGTAATCTGATCTATTTTGCTTCTACTTGGTGTCATATTCAAATCTCGTTCTCTTTTTCAGGTGGTGATGGCGCTTTGCGGTAAAGCGGTAAATACAAGGAACGATACCAATATCTGGCTTGTTGGTCAACCTCTAAAAGTACTTACAGGTAGAAAGTTACCATCATCTGGCGAAGTTTTGAGGGGACTATTTTATCTGAAACGGGTTGATAAAAAGATTTTGCATGATGCGGCATCAGAAGTAGACGATGAGGTCATATCGTTCTGGAATCGCGCAAGACTCCCAATCACTCAACCACAGCATAGAATCAGAAAGATTAAACGTCTATTCGTGGAATGGAGAAATCTGGGGAAACGAAAAGAGAGAATGTCTCAAACGGAAGAAAATCGCAGGAATGATTTCAAAAATTCTTTGAAAAATCTTTTTGACATAGTGAAGATATATTTATTCCGTAACCAGTTTCATCTTACTAAATCAGAAAAAGACGGAATAGAGAAGTTCGTAACCTTCATTGTTTCATTGTACGTCTCTTACTGGTTCACCACCTCGAGCGCCGCATCTGCTCCAAAAAATGATCTGAAATTTCTGAAGGATCTACTTCTGTATAATACAAAATCTTCATATCATAATTTATTGCCCTCAATAAGAAGTTAATATCATATGTAACAGTTACAAAATATTTTTGAACTGCCAGGGAGTGATGTGTAAGTAGTATATTGGTAAGTAGTATTAAAAAATAGCTATTTTTTGCAATTTTCACTAACTTCAAGGTCTTTGGGGCACCCCTAAACTTGATCGTATCGAGCTGAAAGTTTATGTGCGATCGTTTCTTACCAAGTGTCACAAAATGCGGGGGTGAGAGGTAGACTTTTCGAACTTTTATTTTTTTGGACCACCCTAATATATATATATATATATA
>CABFPE010000421.1:263653-293366 GCA_900660155.1 Hofstenia miamia | reverse complement strand
GAAATAGCCGTAGGTTTTCCAATATGCCATATCTTAGACCTCGAACAGAAATTTTCCAAGTTTCATAATGCAAGGATTGATCTGCAGGCTTGCACAGTATTTATATAATTCCTTAATAAAATACCGATAAATTTTTTAGGCAAGAGGCCGCGGTATCGATATTTTCTGTATTTCAAGCATACCGCGATATCGGTTTAGGCATAGGTATATCACCGGACCCTACTCTCTATAATACTCCATGTAACAATAGATTTATGGATGTGTAATATCATCATATTCTTAAATTTGGCATCCATGTTGGCAATACACTTTTTTCTAATAGGCCTGGTCTTATGCTGGCCACAAAATGAAATATAATGGTATGACACGACTACATAATAGCCCCTCTGCTTCGCTTTCGCATCACTCTTGTATAGGTCTTCTTAAGAAAACTACAATAAAACATCTTAGTCCCCGTGATTACATAGAATAAAAAAATTTCATGATATTATGCATAAACATTTGAATGTCTTGCATATATATTTTTTTGAACATTTATCAAGCGCTATTTTTAAACAGAGCACATGCATATCTTTTATGCGCATGTTGTTCCTATAAAACCCACTGATTGTCGCTTAGTACATTTTCAAGTTCATGGGAGCTGATATAAGTTTGCTTTACCAAAATTAGTCCTACTCACTAGCTTAGTTTACAAGCGTGTTAAAACATGAATACCTTTACCTTGCACTGTTCAATTTATGATTGTTTATTTACTTATGGCTTGAATCGTTATTTGGCATTAATGATTACTTTCATTTTATACACATTTAATTTCAAATTTGCGCATTGTACATAATTCAGTGCGAGGCCTGTAAAAGAATGGTATTGATGTGTGGCTAGAGCTTTTTTAATGCTGCATCCACCAATCAAAAATGCTTTCTTATGTGACCACCCCACCCTACCTGAAATTTGTTAGTCGCATGCGTCTATGCACGAGAATAAGATTTTCGCATCCTATGCCTGTTACACAATTTCAAAATTTTCAATAAAATTTCAAAGACAATTAATGAGGGGGAGGGGTGGACAAACACCTCTCAAAATTTAAGGTTTGATTGATCATAAAATCTTCATTTAGTAAAAACGCGAAAATTAACACTTAATTTTAGTTCTTGATATATCAATAAAATCCTATCGCTGGTAATAATGCGCATCCGCACATACCGGCGGCTACATGTTAGTAAAGTGGAGTACCCGCACATCAGTTGTCATCTAAGCTCCTGCTTTAAAGCCAAACATCCTAATGCCACATTAACATAAAAGCACATACTTGAACATTCTAGTGACACATGAATATATGAGCATATAACTGAACATCCTTATGATATGACACATGAATATATGAGCCTGTACTTGAACATCCTTATGACACATGAATATATGAGCACATACTTGAACATCCTAATGACACATGAATATATGAGCATATACTTGAACATCCTTATGACACATGATTATATGAGTACATACTTGAACATCCTTATGAAACATGAATGTATGAGAACATACTTGAACATCCTTATGACACATGAATATATTATCATATGTTTGAACATCCTTATGACATATGAATATATGAGAATATATTTGAACATCCTTATGACACATAAATGTATGAGCACATACTTGAACATCATTATGAAACATGAATATATTAGCATACACTTGAACATCCTAATGACACATTAATATGTAAGCATATACTTGAACATCCTTATGATACATGAATAAATGAGCATATACTTGAACATCCTTTTGACACATGAATATGTGAGGATATACTTGGACATCCTAATGACACATGAATATATAAGCATATAGTTGAACATCCTTATGAAACATGAATATATGAGAACATACTTGAACATCATTATGAGACATGAATATATTAGCATGCACTTGAACATCCTAATGACACATGAATATGTAAGCATATACTTGAACATCGTTTTAACACATGAATATATGAGCATACACTAGAACATCCTAATGACACATGAATATATGAGTATATACTTGGACATCCTAATGACACATGAATATATAAGCATATAGTTGAACATCCTTATGAAACATGAATGTATGAGAACATACTTGAACATCATTATGACACATAAATATATGATCATATGCTTGAACTCCTTATGAAAAATGAATATATGAACATATATTTGAAGATCCTTATGACACATGAATATCTGAGCACATACTTGAAAATCCTAATGACACATGAACATATGAACATATACTTGAACATCCTAATGACACATGAATATATAAGCTTATAGTTGAACATCCTTATGAAACATGAATGTATGAGAACATACTTGAACATCCTTATGACACATGAATATATGATCATATGCTTGAACTCCTTATGAAAAATGAATATATGAACATATACTTGAACATCCTTATGACACATGAATATATGAGCACATACTTGAAAATCCTAATTACACATGAACATATGAACATATACTTGAACATCCTTGACACATGAATATATGAGTATACGCTTGAACATCCTGATGACACATGAATATATGAGCATACACTTGAACATTCTAATGACACATGAATATATGAGCATATACTTGAACATCATTATGAAACATGAATATATTGCATACACTTAAACATCCTAATGACACTGAATATGTAAGCATATACTTGAACATCCTTATGATACATGAATATATGAGCATATACTTGAACATCCTTTTGACACATGAATATATGAGGATATACTTGAACATCCTAATGACACATGAATATATAAGCATATAGTTGAACATCCTTATGAAACATGAATGTATGAGAACNAACATCCTAATGACACATGAATATATAAGCTTATAGTTGAACATCTTTATGAAACATGAATGTATGAGAACATACTTGAACATCCTTATGACACATGAATATATGATCATATGCTTGAACTCCTTATGAAAAATGAATATATGAACATATACTTGAACATCCTTATGACACATGAATATATGAGCACATACTTGAAAATCCTAATTACACATGAACATATGAACATATACTTGAACATCCTTATGACACATGAATATATGAGTATACGCTTGAACATCCTGATGACACATGAATATATGAGCATACACTTGAACATTCTAATGACACATGAATATATGAGCATATACTTGAACATCATTATGAAACATGAATATATTGCATACACTTAAACATCCTAATGACACTGAATATGTAAGCATATACTTGAACATCCTTATGATACATGAATATATGAGCATATACTAGAACATCCTAATGACACATGAATATATGAGTATATACTTGAACATCCTAATGACACATGAATATATGAGTATATACTTGAACATCCTAATGACACATGAATATATAAGCATATAGTTGAACATCCTTATGAAACATGAATGTATGAGCAAATACTTAAACATCCTAATGACACATAAACATATTAACATATACTTGAACATCCTTATGTCACATGAATATATGAGCATATACTTGAACATCTCTATGACACATGAACTTATTTTTGTTGTCAAATGTACCTTAGTACCTATATGCTTGGGCCTTAAAATCATAAGATTTACACAAATTGAGATGGACTTCGTATAATAAATAGCAAGAACTGACCTTAGCTAAAAATTTTCTACGTTTATTAATTCCAGTTTAAGATGACATATTATATCACTTATTACTGATGCGGCAAAATATTGCAAATTAATAATTTAATGCGTGAGCAGGGATGGGCATTGATGTCATTGTTCGCTAGCTGGGTATAAAATTTTGAGGAATTCTTTCCACCTTTAAATCCTTGCACCATTGAATTTTCTTCAAAACAAGTAGGAAGCTTAAATATTTATTTCACTAAAGGATTTTGTAGTAAAGTATAGATTTTTAGAAATGCGAAAGGCTGAGATATATATTTCTGCTAATGAAGCTCTCAAATATATGGTTTCATTGTTTAAAATCTATAGTTTACTACATATGTGTAGTTTATAGTTTTTAGAATTTCTCACTGATATCTTCTGTGCAAGATCTTTTATGAGTAACCTCACTATATTTGAATGTTCTATAAAGCAAATGTAGGGAACTTAAAATAACAAATTCTTTGTTTTGATTTCCTTAAAACATCTTATTACATCAAATGGGTACAATTATTAATTTATTGCGGTGCAAATCGCAAGTTTGTGGCTACAGGGTTCATTTTATTTCATAGAGGCTGAAAAATATATGATAAATTATTTGGCCTTTGGCTTAAATAACAGTTTTAATATTAAAAGCATAGTATTGTTTTTCTTAACGGCCTAATTTTTGCATTCATTTTTTATGTATAATTTGATTTAAGTGAAATTTTCTGATATTATCTTGGAAATATATTTGAAAATAGTTCAATATTATTTTTGAGAATGTCAAACACTGGCAGGAAGATTTAATTCTGTTATCGCCTTCAAATTTCAAATACAGAAACTTGTCACAAATGTCAGTTGGAATCAAAAAATTAGCGTATGCAAACAATAGCAAAGCGCGTTCATTAGAGCCAATCATTTTTCGATAATTTATCGCCTCTGTTCGAAATATACAAGGAGAATAAACGGACACGAAAAGCAGCACTCCTTTAGTATATGCACCTACATTCCTTAATTAACATTTCAATATCGAAATTCATTCATAATGGATATTTTTTAAGGTAATTTTAATACATTCTTATATATTTGTTTACAACATTCTTTTTATTCTCATGCCCATCATCCCTGTAACTTATTTGGAATACGAAAATTTTTAGTAAACTGCTTGTTTAGGGGTGACAAAGTTAGTAACTGAAAATTATAAATAACTGGATAAAAACAATATATTGAAAATCAACTTTGCCATAATGTCTTTCGACTTACATCTGAATTTGTGTTTTACCCAGTGTTAGATGTTTGAGTAGAAATTCCAAAAAATCAATTTACTTTGCTTTCAGTTATTTTCATTGTATACAACAATACTGAACTTTTGTCAAGTAGTACTAGAATAGCAAGCAAACAGAGCAGTGCAGTAGCATTAATCAATCAACAAAAAAAGAGAATCTATCAACCAATATCCCAAAAAATCATGTATTCATGGACAGCTTCAGCAGTATATTTCCATTAGATTAAGAAAGCTAAGGAAACGGAATGCATTTACTATAATTATATGTCAACTCTATTCTTACATTTGATGAAATCATCAAAAATGATCATGGCATCAAGTTTCTGATCATTGCAAATTCATTGTGCTGCTACGAAGAATTTTTGTTTAATATTAATTTCATTAGGGAGACAGGAGGATCTTCCCTCCTGACGCCTGACGAACCCAAAAAGCGCAGGTTGAATAGGGTAATTAATGTGTCTTGATCTTCAGGTAATTTTGAATTAACTTAATAAACTAACCATTTGCTTACCAATTTTTGTGGAAATTTGGCATTGAGATAGAATTTAATTTAAATTTTACACCTTGCATCTATAAAAGGCCTCATTGATTTGATCGTAGTTTTATCGATCTTCAAAAACATATCTGTCCTGCACCTGCAATTACTTGTCAATCATATTGACAATTCAGAAATTTTCAATTAAACTTAAATTATATTGTTCAACATTTCTGACTAAGGCTTTGTCTCAACTGAAAAGCTGAAACTGTTAACTTTGACCTTAGTGTGTATTCTAATTACTATAAACATAGTCACTGTCACACAGTAGCTCATCTGAAATAGGACAAATACACCATGCCTCAAGCCAAATGGTAACCTTTTGACGGTTTAATTGAACAAATTTAATTTTCCCTTGTGTTGTCCCATCATCTTGACAGCGGCAAAGCTTATTGAGATTCTCATACTAGAATGTATCATTTTTGTACAGTTAATATGTAAAAAAATTAAAAATCTAATCCAGGAGTGATAATGAACAAATTAGAATTGAAGCTCGAATCTGTGTTCAACATATGCTGTTCAAAATATATTCTTTAATTTTCGAAAATATACAAATTATTTTAAAATTACTGCCACGACCCCGTGATCCTATAATATAAAATTATTAGATTCAACATTCATGCATTTTCATGTCATCCGATTTCCATGCAGAGAGAGAGAGAGAGAGAGAGAGAGAGTTGATTGCAAGAAGAATTTAGGATTTCTTTGTCTTCTAAGTCTATTTTAAATATACATGTATGTATCATGAAGTTAGTGATTAAGCATGAAATTTTATTAATTAATTTTATGATTTTTGAAAAAAATAACTAGTAAGTGATTAGAAGCAATAGCAATTTTTAGGAAGTCTGCAAATTGAAGCTTCATATAGTTGCTGATAGCTAATTCTATGATTTGGATTGAGTGCTATCTCAATACATATATTTTGCATCATTTCATTTTCAATATTTCGGATTTCTTATCATAATTTTCAAAAAAAAATTAGCAGCAGTTTTATAATTTAATCTATATGAGCAAGAAAATGTCATTTTGAATGTAAACAATCTCCGTTGTTGAATATATTCAATGCTAAAATCTCATATAGATTTAATTTAAAAAAATGTTGGGCTTGAAAAAGAAATACACAAAATAATTTTAAAAAAGCAAATATTACCTTATTAAGTAAAGATTTTTCTTGAACTAAGATAAGTTGGAATTTAGAGTAATATTGAGACAAAAACGAAATCTTTCAGGAGGGCTCTACTATTGGTAGTTTTTGGTTAGGTGTGGATAGGGTGTAGTTTTTGGAGCATTTATTATGCTCTTCCCCCAGGAGGAATGTTTTGCTATATTTTCCTGTAATATATNATAGGAAGAGTTAGATAAAAATTCTTTGAGCACAATATTTTTAAAAAAATAACAAGTTAAAACGACCTTCTTTCAAAGATTTTATGTGGCGAGCCCAGCTGAGCAAAACTTACACAAAATTTAAACGAGCCGAGCCGAGCTTGGAAATGTCAACTCGTTGAGAATCTGGACATCTACACTTAATCAAATTTTAACATCTTCGATCAAGGAAAAACCTCGATTTATGTTATCATTATTTATTTCTGATAAAAAACTTTAATTATTATTTGAATAATACACAAGATGAATTATAAAAATTACAATAATTACTACATATGCATATATATATATATATATATATATATATATATATATAGGTGTTCAAAAAATTGGAATGCCAAAGCTGTCACATAGTTTCAAAAACACTTTTTAAAGCTGCATACGTCTATGCATTTTATTTTTTTCTATCTTTAAAAAAAGTTTATATTATTACGGTTTCCTCGAATAACCACTGGTTATAAAATGCATGTCTTGGCTAGATAGAGCATGTTTTGAGTAAATCTATAGCAACGTAATTTTTTCATTTAAATTTCGCAGTTTAAAGGACTAGTAGTTTTTGTTTTTTGGTCACTCCAATTTATTTCCAGTACATTGGTACATTGATTATATATATTTAGTATTATAGAAAACCCCACAGTATTGTATCAAGAAAAAAAGAAGTCGGAAAATACATAGAGTTTTTTTTACAAGACCTGAAGTAGATTGAAAATCAAGAAATATGTATTTGAAAAATGGTTGTTTCTACTGGCTCAAGAACTAGCTAAAGAGTATTTTATGTCTAAATTAGTTAGAGAAATTAGATCAGTATGGTATAAACAAGATATGCCAACAAAAACTTTATAATAATTAAAGTTAAATGTTTGAAGCGTAATATGATTACTGCTTTTCTATTTTTAATCACTAAAAACTAACTGGAATTCTAATGAAAACAAACAGTATTACATTAATAAAAAGGATACAGAGCGCTATAATTTTAAATAATAAGCAAAAGGGCTCTAAATTTGAATACTGAATTTCTATATTAAATTTCTGTCAAATTTTATTTCTTAGCAAACTAAATCCAACACCTTAAACCTTAAAACAACTTAAACAAAGGGGTCGGGTGCACAATCGATCCAACAAGGTGGTCTGAGTCTCCCTAGAAGAGCACGCCCTTGATGCCCTCACTGATACTCTATATCTAATTTCAGTTATCTATATCAATTTACAAAATTCAAACCCTTCCATCCTAAACAGAGTTTTGCATCGCAGAAAAGATTAAAAATGTAGTTTTGCTGAGAGGTTTCGCCATTGTGCAAAATTTATCAATAATTACATTTTACTGTGGTTAATTTTGTATTTCTCCAAAATACCACTTCCTTCTTCAAGAATTAGCTTCTGTTAATTATATATCAAATTTTATCTACATTAAATTCTGAATATACAATGATGAAATAACCCATCATCTTTAATTTTTTAATGAACTATTATCAAAAATTAAATAGAGATTTTTATTTTATTGGAACAAAATGTTGCGAAGAAACTTGAAATATTAAGTTGAAATTATTGTTGCAGTTCTATTTAAAGCAATATTCCAAATGATGAATTTTCATGCTGGATTGGATTCTAAAACGTAAAATTTTAAATCATTTAGAAGAAGAATAAGTTGGAGTCTTGATTAATTTTTTGAATTTGTAGTAGGTGTATATACAAATTCGAAATACTATAGATTTCAAAATGACATAAATTCGGTGAATAAAGCAAAATGATAGACAATCTACTTAAATCAGACCAGCGCAGGTATTACAAAAGAGTGTTGCTTTAACTAATGCAGGTTTTGAAATGTGTGTCTTTAAGAATGTATGTCAAAATTCTTCGTCAGAAAATTTCTATAGTTAGAGCGAGATGGGACAGTAAGTATATTACTGCAATGATGTTTAAATTATTTGTTGCAGACATTGCCCGTGTGCTATTTAACTGAATACGTTTATCATATTCAATTGAGCTCCTACGAGCAAGTTCGAAACTGAATTTTAAAATTTTAGAAAATGATTCTGTGAATACAATTTCTTAAAAGTTAGATACCCAGGGAAACATTCCATGACAACATCATTCAAAAAACTAGAACAACAATAAAACACTTTGTCAATGAAATACAGTTTTAGAGTTACATTTACATAAATTTGGCTTGAAAGTTATTTTCTTCAATTTTTGATTTTTCACAAAATCAATAGGAAAACAAAGCACAAGCAAAATGATACAATATACATGTGCAATTGTCTGTCCATTGTTAAAAATTTCATATAGTTGTAGTTTATTCATAATGTTCCATTGAAATATAACGTGAATAATAATATATTGTTTTCTAAATTGTACAGAATACGATTCCTCGTAGTACGAAGCTGTCTTTTGGACGTCTTTAACTCAACATTAATAGCCTTCCAAAAGACTTCAATATCTGTTCGCCTAATGGATACAACAACGTCATGAAAATTCTCATAAATATAATACTGTTCATGATTTTTCAAAGCCCTTTCACAACCTATATTTGTTATCACTAAACATCTAAATATTTAAACACAAGCAAGCATGTAGTAGCCTTGCTTTTAAATTTAATATAGAGAAGTATTTAATAGTTTTACCTTTGACACACCTCATGCAACTCTTGTAAAGTTTGAAAATTTTTTATTCCTTGCAATTTTTCTTAAAAATATTAATTTTCTAAATAAAGTTTAATTATTTTTGTAATTTCATATCATGATGAAAAGAAAATATATGTTTGCATAAGTTATTTGATATTTCTTAAGTTAGCCATGCATTAATTTTAAACATGAATATTTTACACAGGTTGGAATGATTTATGCATATGTATATTTTGGCTTCAACAATACCTTAAAATGTAAATAATAATAAAGAGTGAATAGAAGTGCACTAGTAAAACTAATGAAAAAGCAAATATATAAAAAATTTTGCACCTTTATAAAAGTGATATTCAAGTGTGAAAATGTATATTATTAAAGACTTTTTATATAAGATATTAATGATACTCTTTGCAAGTAATATGAGTAAGTGGTGTGATTATTTGTAACTTTCAGAAGCCTTGTTCCAAAAATCACATGCTTTTAAAGGTCAAAATCAACTAACTTCATGCCAAAGGGTTTTTGGCAAATCATGAATAATATTTTATTTATTGGTACGCCATCGTTTTTGTGTTCGCTAGGCCGAAAGATAAAACGTATTTTATACAGCAATAAAAGACAGTTTCGTTTTACTAGGGAACTTTCGTTTTGGAGAAATATTGAAAAGTTTATTAAAAATGCTTGACAATTTGCATTTTCAGAAATAGGTGAAATTTTCAATATATATATATATATANACTAGACGATTATTTAGAAATCATTTTGGAATTTTACGTCTAGAATTCTTCTTTCATAAATTATTTTTAGCTTTACTGCAATCAACCATTTCAGAAATGCTTTCTCTTCACTTAGCTTAAGGTAGAGTGATCGCCTTTTGAATTTATATGTCTAAATGTAATCGGTATAATGTTTTGCGTCATCAGTATATTTCGCTTACTTACTGATTCCACAGTAAATGAGCTATTGTCGTAACTTCACTTAGGATAGAAGGGAAAAAATAGCCATGGGGTGAAATGGCCAAGTCCTTTATTTGAATTATTCGATGTCGATTGAGGTTAGCTGTTGAGGATATATCTGCACATCAATTGCGACTATTTAAAGTTGCATTGACAATCGAAATTAAAAAATATTCAAATTTTTGTATAAAGACCAAGGTTGTGGTTAACTCATTGTAATAAAATATCCAAGATTATAAAAAATTTCCTTTTTTGTTTATTTTATACAATCTCATCATCAAGTGAATAAACGGAACAGTTTGACAGCAAAATATCACTTAGATAAACATGAAAAAGATGTCCAATTCACCACCAGCGATGCTTTTTCAGAAATGCAAATCTTCCTCTTTTACGAGTCACATTAAAATAATATATGTGAGAAACAAATACTAGACAATCTGCCAAATTGAAAACGTTCTAAAGTACAAAAAAACATAAAGTAGATTTCGCTTGAAGAAATAATTTGTCTTGAAGTGTATTCAACAAAAATGTGGTCTATGCACCCCCTTCTACCCTATACATCTTAATGGTTTGTGTTACTAGCAATATTTTGTGAATATTTCCTATATAACTAAACTGTGTAGGCATTTTCAATAAGTACTAACCTAGAAGTATTGTAATTTAAATGTTTTGCCAAACATATTCAAAGGTTTTACATGCATTGAACTATACAACAATTTTAGAAACGTTGCATATCGCAGGAAGATACTTAGATATATGTTTCTGCTACTGTAATAATATGTACTATATTTTTAGCATAATTTAAACAATTGAATTTAAAATGTCGAAATATTATTGTTTGTTGTGAATGGCCTCATTGTATCTGAAAAAAATTTCTCGGACATCAATAAAACCAAAACGTTTCAGTAGGCAAAGAGACCTCAAAAATGGCTACGTTCTTGCTTTGTTTTTTGCTTGAAGTAATTTGTTATATCACGCATTGAACAGTTTTTTGGTCTTATTTTAGTTTAGTCTACAGCGAATCACCAGACCTTGATTACAGTAGGCCTTGCGTAGATTTATTTAAATTTGTTTGTGTGTGCATTGTTTAAAATATTTAGTGACAAAAACATAGACTTGTCAAGAAACTTCTTTCTTCATCCCAATTAGTGACTAACTCAAAATATTAGGGAAAACATTGAATTTCATTCTTTTCATCTCATTTAAACACATCATCCTTAGAAAAAATTGAAAATAACATCAGGGTAGGACAATTAATTTTAACTGCCTCTTTTTCTATAATTGGCACTTTCTAGAGAGCTTCGCTAAGTTATTAATTTACCAACGCTTCTAATAATTGACAATCGGATTTACAAAACAAAGTTATAAAAGATTTTTTGAAAAATTTATTGTTAGTTTCTACTAAAGATTCATGAATAAAGCAAGTATCAAATTATCCTGAAAAGTTAATTTATGATACTATTAAGCCCTAAAACGATAATTATATTCTTAAAATCCACAACACCTATTCAAACTCCGTGTTCAATTCCCTATCAAAAACATTAAGGCTTCATATTTCTATTTGGGGAACTATTGTTTTATATTTATAACCTAAACTGTTCTCTTATCAAATCATATACAAATGTATTTATTTAATCGAAAACAAAATAGTAAAATATAGTACTAGTTGTTAACATTGGTGGTAATGCAATTGAAAAAAGTCATTTTCTTTTTAAAAATGTATTCAAAAAGCTAAACGGAAGCTATCCAGAAGGTCTTAATCCAAATACGAAATAATTAGATTAATAAATGCAATCCGATTCCTTCATTTCCAATATTCAGAATGACTTCATCGCTTAAGTCACGTTCGAACATCCGTCATCGATCATTAATTGCTCTGGAGGTTCCGAGGAAAATATGTAATTAACTAGTCTGAGAATTTTTCGACTAAAAGCGTTATTGCCGCCTACTAAATGCAGTGGTTTAATGAAATTCGAAAATCCTTTATAAACACAATTCAAATAGCAGCACAAAATAAATAATTTAAAAAATTTCGAAATTCAACGATAAGATCCAAATGTACATTTCAACGCTGCATTGCAAATTGCAATTTCTGCTATAATCTATTTAATTATGCGCTTCTTTTTCAACGTTCTGCGTCATTTAATGCTACTACGTTACTGTTTCGGAATTTAAATGCTTTCTATTTCACGAAATTCTCACGATATGATTTAGTAGAAGCTAACAAATATCAATTTCAAAATTTATCTTTAAAGATGTGCTGTAATCAACTAACAATGATAACTGTTCCATCAAACCATTAGTTTATCAAAATTTAGCAATTTGAAATAAAATTTTACGACTTTAGCTTAATTAGTTTATTTACTTATTGTAAATAATTGTTTGTCAAATACAATAATTATTTGTATTAATAACTTCCTAATGACTCACAGTTTTAAATAACTACTAAAAATTTTTGATGCAATGAAATAATCTGCAGTAAGTTTTACAAAAGTATTAATCACACTGAGAACTTTAAATGAATGAATTGTATAATATACAGTAACCAATTACAAGTCATCACTAAAAATCATCAACAAAGATTTAAATACAACAAATACCTGAGCAATAATCATTAATAAATAAGTTTTAGCATGCAAAAGTTGGTTGCAGTACTTCTAAAGTTACTCCAATTTTATTCAAAGTTTGTAAGTTTCATGAAAAAATTGCATTATGCAATAAATTAGTTTCCTTTGATATGTGTTGTTGATGCAATTAAATCAAAATAATTATGTTGACATATCAAGCCACTCAAAGCCACTCACTCTAAGTACTTTCAATTCACAAATATTGACACTTCCATCTAAGCACTGTCTATGTAGAGTACATTGTGTTAGGTAAAGCATGTACTTCTGTTTGACACTTCTCCTCGACACTGACTTACTGAATTAGATTTTTCAGCAAGATCATGACCATAGTCAAAGGGGGGGGGCATACCGGAGCACGTGTCCCACTACATTTAGCTGTGCACCCCTTCAAATTTAAATATTTTTCAAAAAATTTCCATGTCTTTCCATAACTTTTAAAGATAATTTTTAGGCTTCCGTGGGACTAGAATTTTACTGATTTCAGTGTCATTCAGTAACATTGGATTTGATTCCATCCCAATCCCATTAAATTTTTTGATTTAAAAGGCTAATTGGTCCTTCTATTTTGGAAAATAATGTGCAAAATTCTGAAATGCATGGTTTCAGGCCATTCCGTTTTGGTTGCAGTCGCAATTAGTCCACTGAAAATTTTTATATGAATCTTAGCATATTTAATACTATTTGAGCATTTTCGGAATAGTGCCGTAATTCGCCACATTCCTATCTTTTTTCTTCAATTTGGGTTTAACTTTCTAACCCCTACTCCTATATTTACTGAAATGGAATAATCTGTTAAAGTACTATATCTGAAATAGCAGAAGAACATTGTCATAATTACATATACACCTGAAGTGAACCAGTTGTATTGTTTAAATTTCCCAAAATACTTGTAGAAAATGTAATTGATTATCGTAACCTCGTCAACAACTAATTTTCCATAAACCAATTTCTTTTTTTATATTAAAAATGCTGCATATTTCCATGTGACTGATATATTAGATTAATTTAATCCGCATTCTGCACTGAAAACCAACTCTCTTAAAATAAATTTCTTCTTCAAAGTGTAATATATATAGCCTACTCGAATTTCTATATAGGAAACCTAATGCCTATTAAATTTATTGCATTTCCCTTTCCTAAAACTATCTATTTTTCCTATAACTTTCAAGTCAAAATTTCTGTAAGTTCAAAATCATTATCAAAATTTTAAAAATACGGAGTATTTTTCAAGAGCAAGTTCTGTATTTTTACTTGAATAGACTTGGACTTTAAACGTTCATTCGTCTATATTGAAAATCAATTTTTTACTCAAGATGAAAAGGATATGAACTAACTTAATATAGGTTGTCTAATAAAAAAATGCGTATTTTCTTTTAAAATGTTGATATAAAATACTCTATTGTTAAAATCATTGTAGCATTGATTCTGAAAGATATATAACCTTCTTGAAGAATATGGCTACCTTTTTTGAAGATCACCCACGTGGTATTCAATGACAAAACATGGTGATCGTTCAGGACAACGCCAGACTCCACACCTTCAGAGCGACAACAACTCATCTAACAGGCAACTTCATCAAGTTGGTGAAGCAATCACCGCACTCGCCTGACACTGATCTTTGTGATCGGTATCTCTTTGCAAAATTAGAATCACTCGGAACCGGTAATTTTGCTGACAGAGAAGATGTTGTTACATTTTGGATGATTGTTGATCTCAACAAAATTGTTGCAAATGATGGAAACTATATTTAAATAATAATTATCATTACTTAATATAATATTTGTTACTCATTCCAATCGAATATATTATAAATATTACGGAACTAAAAACGCTTTCTTAAATTTTCTATAAAACAAAAAACGCAGTTTTTTATTGGACAACCTATACATCAACAATCGATATTATTACGGTTATAGCAGGATGTGTTACATATTAGGCGTCGCTATACAAATTGCTTTTATCACTTCACAGCCTACTTAGCAAAAATATATGACTGTCTAATAGACTAGTTTAAGTTTTCATTATTGTTTGCCACTTAAATTCTTTAACTGGAAATTCGAGTTTTCATCCAAAATATATTAATATTAATCAAATATTATATTTATTAAAAGCAAATGCAATAGTTAGTATCAACAATTATGCTTCCATAATCTTATAGATTTTTAGACAGGATTTTATCACTTTCAAAGAAAACGATTTATTCCGAAAATGGCAGACAAGAATATATATCACTCGAGAAATATATAAATAGTCTTAATTAAGAGTACGTTATATTCCATATTGAAAAGTCAAATTTTATTAATATAGTTTATAAAATACTAATTACTTCAAAAAATATGTTTCTCTCCGTCGTTAAACGTTAAAATGAATGTAGTGAGTTTTAGAAATTGATAGATTATAAACCAGAACGAAACAAATAGATGTATTTAAAATAAAGAAACATAATCATCATCTAATATGTTCGTCCAAAACTCTGGGTTTTTGAAAACCTCAATTGATCGGTGTATAATTAAGTATTTCAACTCTTTAAAATTATCATTATTTTCAATTTTCTTACCATTCAAGTTATTGATAAGAAGATGATAATCGGTAAGAGCAATCGTTTCACGATGAGATAATACCTTTAACTTTTGATAAAATGTGATAGATTCATTATTACATTGAAAATATTAAAACCAACCCACACAAAAGCTTTAATACTATACCTTCTTTCGAAATTATGTAGTAATGATCAAAATATATACAGCGTTTATTTTTTTGGCGAGTACTACAAATTAATTAAATAATTTATGAGTGATTGCTAGCACAATCATTTTTAACAAAGAACGACTAGTATTGGTTAGGCAATGCTCAGGTAACTTTACTATATTACACATAGTAGAGCTGGTACCGATTGACCGATGATGGTAGGATTTACCATTTAAGAATATCTAAAACTGTTCAACTGGTTATTAATAATAATAACTTTTTATTACAGTGAACTATTGTTTTGAGAATTTAGAAAAGGATTAATTTTACGTATTTTGATTTATTCCTGGTTGCTTGAGAAGTGCTCTCGATTATTGTATTTTGTAATGACTTCTTTTATATCTTGCGTTAAATATAATTGCAAATTACGTTAATGAAATTTTACTTAGATTTGCAATAATTGATTACAGATGTATGTGTCGGACCAGTTGCAAGGCAAACAATAACTAAAAGTTTATAAAAAATTGCAAGTCAAATACCACATTTAAGTCTGGAGAACAACTATTTTGATAAATATAGTGGTGCCACATGGCTTTATATCTCACAAATTCTTATATTATTAGATCAGAGACTACAAAGATCATTCTTGTACATTTTGACAACTTCGAGCATAACTATTTGTCAATACCATTTTAACTACGTGCCCAGGAACCACTTGTAGGATGCTGACGGGGATCGATGTACTTGCCAAGCAAAATTGCAATGGCTTACTTAGAAAAACACCTTCAGTAATGGGTAGGAGAAGATTTTATACTTCTCAATAACTTGTTTTATAACTGTTGAGATGCACGTCAACATGCAAAAAGGATATCTGGCGATAGATATGAGGCAGTCCATTTGACTCAGCATAACATTTCAATATTAAATTTACTAATCGAACATGCTTCTCACGCGTAAGTTCTAATTTTGATACAATTATGCTATAGAGATTTTGATATGCGTTTGTTACCTATTTACATGAAAATTTCAAAATGGTTTCATAATCAATATGTTAAATATCCGGCAATACTGCTATAGGAAACGTCATAAATAACAGTAAAGATCTTGCATGGCTACATAGAAAAAAAGGAGTCATTCGTGATAAAATCGTCTGAACGAGATGATTCAGTTTCACAAATG
The DNA here is from genome assembly GCA_900660155.1 of Hofstenia miamia. Taxonomy (NCBI): domain Eukaryota; kingdom Metazoa; phylum Xenacoelomorpha; order Acoela; family Hofsteniidae; genus Hofstenia; species Hofstenia miamia. The sequence continues at coordinate 276,409 of CABFPE010000421.1, read as the reverse complement.
TCTATTACGTTACATATCACCAGAACTCTCTTGAGGAGAGGCAAATATATGACCACTAAGACTTCTTTTGAATGCAATTTTACAACAAACTATACTGATCAGAATATTGACCCATGGGGAAACTTTGAACCCCATGATAAAGCTAATAAGCCCTTGCAATTAACAGTAAAAAACATGTTAAAGCACTAAATTGTTTCTTTGTAATTTGGCATTGCTAAATAAATTGTGAGCCGCCTAAAAATTTAACGAAATTTAAAACCCTTTATAAAAAATTCTCTTCACGTTTATCTGCATTTTCTGTAAAATCACAGTAATATGTGTTTCTGATATAAGAGTAAACGTATTAAAAAAACATCGCCATTGTATCGAAGTTAATGAAGTGTATGATGCAAAGGGGGCTAAATAAAGACACCGATTACTGCCTTACTAGACTAATACTTTAAAAATCTAGTTATTCCCAAATCTTTTTGAAGACTCTTTCATATACCATCGAACATTTAAGTTCTAAAGGCAAAATTGTCATGGTTTTTCACTATAAAAACTTCATATTTGTTATATGTCTGTGCTCAAAATGTAGGCCTATTTTTGCTTGGACTATAATCGATTAAAGTTACTAATTTTTGCTAGGTTAAGCATCTCTAGTTTAAAATCATATTTTAAAAGCACTTAAGAAAAATGATTAACAGCAATGGATTGTAAGGTTGAGTAGTTCATTTAGAGAAGCTTGAACAAAAGTATTTTAATTATTTTCTTTCAATTACCGTTCTCTTCCACATATATAATGCAAGGAATTAACAATCTTGCAACAATATTTGTAATATCTTCAAATTTTTGCAAATACTGAAGTTATGATAAATATAACGATGCAAACACTCCTACTGTAAAGCAGTAAATGTATAGAGTATTTAAACATGTCAAATAAATTGTAAACGTTCATGAATAAAGATATAAACGGTGCAAGAGTCAAAGTCACCATTAGAATTGTTTAAGGGTAAAAAACATAGGTAAAAGACAAAACTCTAAGAGTAGTACTTCGAAAAATCATTAATTTGAATCAATTCAATACTGTACTGACTGATCACAAATATTGTGATATCCACATATTCTAAAAACCACTTAAATGTAATCTGGCAAGAAAACTTTTCATTTTTTCTTTGATTAAGCCATAAATAACAAAAACGAAACTCATTAAGCGAACATGACTGTTGGTAACGCACTACAATAATTTTTTAATTAAAAAATAGTTTCTCATTATTTTTATTATCATGTGTACACAATGTTAGTGTCTTGAACACATCTTGCGTTCTAAAAAAATATTAGTTTAATACTAATAATGAATATCATTCTTAGTCAAAATATTGTATTATCATGAGCAGTTATTTTTATAAGTATAGAACATTATATCTGATTTTCAAAAGATTTTACAAAATTGCAACTTGCAACTGTTTTATGTGTACCAGGATGTTTCAGTTGATTTGACCGAATTCTATATGCAATGAAATTTTAAACGGACATAGAGAATTCTACTTAAATTATGATACTTTCAACTGGATTTGGCATAGTTGCAAAATAACACTGAAGAACACCCAAAAAAATTCATTTAAGGGATTAGTTGTTACATAATAATTTGACTATGGTGATTTCAAATACGAAGTCCGTTTTTGAAAATTTGAATTTAAATATTAAAATTTGTGACTAGTATCTCAACAATGTGGAATCAAGATACATAGGCAAATAGCTGTTTTCAAACACCTGTAAATCAGATGCAGATTTTTGTGCCTGCATGTATTTGCGTGGGTGTGTATTAAATGTTGCTTTCTTTACTCTCTCTATCTGTCTGATTGGCTATTTTGATTGTCTGCTTGATTTTAAGTAATTGGCTTGGCTTTGTTCAAGTTTACACTAACACACACACTGTGAAATTCAAAAAACACTGTGAAGAAATACAGAAGAGCATAAACACATCAACTCAAAGAACTTTATAAATTATACTTTGGTTGTGCTGTTGGTGAGCAGAATAAATCATGGGCTCCACACATTTCTTNAATTTAATTTAAATTTAATACTATATTTTAAAATATTCTGATTTTAAAATTTTAAATTGTTTTCAAAAAACTGGAGGGTGATGGGCAAAAATGGACTTCAGATTTGAAATCACAATAGTCGAATTAATACAAAACAACTATTCGTTTAAATATCTTTTGATTCAACATTGCTTATTTACCAGCCACAAATTTTCAGGAAATGGTTATTTATTGTTCGATTTTAAAATTTAAATTGAAATTTTCAAAAAACTGGAGGGTGATGGGCAAAAATGGACTTCAGATTTGAAATCACAATAGTCGAATTAATACAAAACAACTATTCGTTTAAATATCTTTTGATTCAACATTGCTTATTTACCAGCCACAAATTTTTAGGAATTATAATTTTACATTTGTTTTTTGATATAAATATTTGCAAAGAATCATTTTAAGTAATAATTATAAACCCCTAATTGCATAACTTCATTATATTTTGTTTAATATTGAATAATTTCGCTTATAAAATGAGTTTTAATGTGCTAATTCTTCAACGTTTTAAGGACTTTTTCAAACAAAAACATACTTCCGTTAAGAGGATTGCAACTCTACAAGATAACTCCACTAAATTCTTGAGCATAATGGATTTTGCTAAGTGAATTTCAGCTGTTTAATGGGAATGTATATGCAGTATACGCTATGCTGCTTACTCGGGATATATTTCCTTTATATATAGCAATATTATATATACTATATACAATAATACTATATATATAATGTATATATATATTTTTTATTTATTTATATGTATGTACCTGATCATTCGTACCCCAAGAAACGTCTTTCACGTGCATGGTCGCAAAAATATATTTCTACTGTGGAAAATTTTGTATATGTATGTATATATAGGGATGGCATGGAGGAATGTCAGCATCAGGTATTTTTTTTATAAAAATAGAATATTTTTTTGCACATATTAAATTAGCCTGCCAAAGTTATTGCATGATCGAAAACGAGTTCAGTTAATATTTGTCCAAATCAAATAGTTTATTTAAAATGTTCTTTCGATTATATTGTTAAGTTATTAAATCCTCACTGATCCTATTGCGGATAGTTTGCCCTAAAATGTAATCGAATTTCACATATTATAATGAAGTGTAGAAGCAATTTCCTATTGCTTACAAGAGATAAAAATTGATACTTAGCAATTTCAAAATTTCATGTTGTAAATTACAGAAATCAGAGTTTAGAAGAAACAAACAATATTTCTAATTATGTCAAAAGTAGATCTAAATAAATAATAAATTTTAATAATTGTTTCCAACACGCACTAAATATCCAGTTTACTAAACTGTTGTAAGCTTAGCAAGAATTTTAATAATGTCTTTGCACGAGTGGCACGGAACAGCAGAAACTTGGGTGATTTCCACCAAAAGGACCTGACGTGGTGTATTTTCAGCAATTAATAAAGCTATTTTTTAAGTTTTTTGCAATTAATTTTGTTCTCAGAGGTTGATGCTTTGTGGTTTAACCAATTTCTTCCAGTTCTTCAAGCGTCACCCACAGATAAATTTCTTATGACAATACTGGTCTGCATTACCATCATTTCTTCTTGTCATTAATATTTAAGGAATTAGTTAGGGTAACTTTAACGTTCCTAAACATTTCTGTACCAATAGTTAGAAAATCAAATCGCAAGTCTACATTTTAATTTAGACTATCTATTTCAAAGGTATTACAAAATACTGCAAAAATACTAGACGTTAAATTATTTTTGTGCTCTCATATAAAGATTTTTTTCATATATATATTTGAGGAACATCTAAAATATGCATATATCAATGTATAGTTGAAATGAAGTAATTGTGTATGGAGATCCTCTTGTTTGAAAAAAATCTAGGCCAACATTAATATCGAACCTTTTTAGTAAATTATTTAAAAAATTATTGAAAACTCAAATTCATCAGCATCTTGCATATGAGAATATTTTATCATCTAAGCATAGAACAAAGGATGTATATCATCAAATAAATATTAAAACCAATCTCTTCTAGAGTTAAGGGAAGCCTTTAATTCAATGAATTTTGAAGTTTTTGCGATTGAACTTAGGTTATTGATTTCAACCGAATTCAATTCATTTGATTATGAGTTTCTTGGGAAGCAGAAAATAATGTGTATTTATGAATAATATGAAATTTGAGCAAATTATAACTAATGAACGAATCCTCAAGGCAGAGTGCTAGAATCGATTTTATTTGCAATATATGTAAATTACATAATTAACTTTATAAATCTTATTGAAACATATCAATGAAGCTAGTCTAAAAATACCGACAATGACATATTCTAGTTTTCATAGTGTGCTGAATACAAAATTGGACCTATCATGGTGCTTTTGACTATCTGAAATTTGACATTATTACGGCTGTTAATAGATCTATGTTACCCACTATCTCCGATTATTTTGTCGAAATTTGGTTTGATGACCTTTGTAGAAAAATGATTAACTTTGTTTTTCTCAATTTTCTTTGTTTCTACTGATGATATTGCATGTGACTTAGTACATACCATTCAAAAGCTCTATGGCTTAGAGGTTTTTACCAAGAAAGAACAAGTCTAGATCTACTTGAATCAATTCTTAAATAGAATATAGTTACTACACAAGTTGAACAATAGCCTTGTTTTTAATAAAATTACCCTAAGCGTATTTTTGATGGCCTTAGAGGGTATTTAGACTCAGAAAACATCTCACATAAATAGAAATATGTCCTAAAACACTCTAAACCTATATTTGATAGTAGACTATGTATGGAGGGAGTTAAGGTCTGAATATTTGAGTTTTTAGAGAAATCTGAAGTAAGAAGTAAAAAATGTCAAAATTCTTAGGCTTTAAACTGTGAACTAGTTTCCATAGGCAAATAACTGTTCGTGCACAATCACGGATGGAAATATTAAATTTATCCTTTTCAAATTTTTTAGATTGCAAAGATAAACATCACCTTCGGATCATATCTCCAAAAGTTCTTGTCCTAGAGCCATGATTTTAACACATTTATTCTATAGCTTTTTATCTCTGTAAACGCTTCTCGTATGCTGGATAGAAGATTTATAAGAAAAAAGTCATGATGACATTTGCAGACCAAGGATGCCTTTTCCAAATACTAGCCCTAACTCTCCACAAAAGATCATCATTTCCCGAGTTTGAGCTCTAGTATAGACCTCTTCATATACCTTGAAATTCGTTGGACTATTCAAGATTCCTTGCCTAAACTTTTCCCATGTTAAAATCATACTTTTTGAGTTTAATGAACACTCATGCAAATATTTTATCCAAATGTTAATTACTTCTTAGTTTATTTTGCTTTGATATCCAGGAAATTATTATATAAATTGCTTCATTAAAAGTATTTGGCAAATTTTTTAATTAAATTTATGGGGCCCCATATAATTGGTTAGCAGCTTGAGCATCCCAACCTCACAGCCTAGAGTATTCGAAAATCATAAACCACAGATGAAGTGTTATACTTTCAGAACCTCAATTTCCTAGTATTATTTTGCTAATAACATTAATAACAATAATATAATTGTTATTGAATTAAGACGCACTATCAAAATAATAATTATTTTTATGAAATTTCAAACTAATGCACTGATCAAAAAAGAACCTAGATTCAATTGCCATATGTTGATGAACATACACAAAAGATTAAAAATATAATGCAACTTTTGAATGACTTGCATTTCAAAATAGGAAGTTGCTTTGAATTACCCTATATATAAATTTAAAATTGTATAAATTCTATATTATTTATGTTGCTCGTTAAGTTTCAATGGCCGTTACAAAAAATTGATACATTAGTTTCGATCTTTGATTTATATGCTGACATCCCTATAGCACATTTAAAACAGGAAGATTGCAGCATAGCATTTAATTAAGTATTCTGTTAAATGTTTTGTCGCTCATGACCTGGAAAAAATAGTTTTCCCCAGAAACCTCATTATTTTAAAAAAGTGCTTCAATTTTTAGAATTTAGTTCTTTGCTCTACTATTAGATGTTAAATAAAATTAGGATCTAATACCTATTATATATCACGTTTCTTTACTTACAATATATTCATACTTCCCACTTTTAGATATCTAGAATCTATATTCACATGCCTCAACAGTACTGGTTAAAAGGGGCAAGGGGGGGCAAATGCTATAGGCTCCGCGCTAAGCAATTATTACAGAAAGCTATTAGTAAACTTGAGAAAATTCAAATTAAATTATTCACAATATCAATTCAAAAATTATCTTGCTAGTTGCACACTATGATTTACAACAAATAAGGCTATTTTCGTTTTTAGCGTTATAATTATTAGATATTTGTGATTTAAGTGAAAACAGCTATCAATTGAGTGTGATGTAGCATGGAATTTTGATATTCCAAATTTAGTAGATGATAGTAACAACTGCAAAACAAATTTGCATAAGTACGTGGTAAATAACAAATATGTGTTAATTGAATTAAACTTTCAAAAACAAGAAAATTATCTTGATAAATATAAACTTCTTTATAGCAATTGTTTTTGCAATCTAAGCTTTGATTAGTTATGACAAAATATACGCAACTGTATTAAATATATGCTAAAATCATGGTTAAATTATTAGATTTCGTATCAGTGAATAATTAGGTTTAGGTAGCCAAATATGAATAAATGTCAATCACTGTTCACAGCGCATTGCCAAACATATTTCTTTAAACTACATAAATAACACTGCGTTTAAACATGCTTAAAAAATTTCCACCCTAATAATGCATGGCATAGAACTTTTGACATGTGCATGCCTACTATCAAACTATTTGATTTCCTACTAAGCTTAACCCAACTGTTGTCCATTTAGAGTTGAATTATTACTATGTGTACGTAGATACTAGATAATAGGGATAATACGATTAAAATTTGTGGTATACTTGAAAGTTAGTTAAAGTTCATAAAAATTAGTTTCCTTTCATTGGGTCTATTCTAGATCAGTGTTTTCCAATCAAGGATTATGACCGCTAGTGGAGTCTCTTACCTTATGGGGTCGCCGGTTCCTAAAATTTAAATCTAAAAGACTACTAAGGTATCAGTACTTTGGGTTAAAGTGAAAATTTAATCCAAATATAAAAAATACCATCTACATGAATCTAAACACCTAAGTCAATATATAAGTTGAATCCTTGCATTTTCCAATTCAATATATTAATGGCATACAATCAAGGAAAACTTTGTTGAACTTCGGTGAACTCCTTATTGCTATATTACCATGCTGAAAAATGAAAATTTCAACCATTTTGAAATTGAGCATAATAGGGGATTGAGTTTAATGTTCTAGTTTTTTATTTTTTAATACAATATAGGTGGCACAAATTTAAATTTTGGGGTCGCATATACTTAAATAATCAGATTTTTTAAAATTTGTTTTTACTTCAATGAAAGGTTGGGAGACACTGCTCTAAATCTGTTCTTGAATAGGCTAGAATGTTGGTGTTTATAAGGTTAAAAAGTGCTTACAATATGAAATACCCTTCTTGCTAGATTAAGTTGACAAAACTAAGAAGAAAATGGATACATTTTAATCTCAGCTCACAAAAATTGGGGTAATTGACTGGAACAATTTCCTTTGTACCATGTTCTATCCCAAATAATACTTTCAATTAAATATGATTTTTTTTAAATGATAGATTTGATATAAAATATTGAGTTTGTAAATTATATGATGAAAAATGCAAATCAAGGTTTATCTAATCTCAGTGTTAGCAATGAGAACCCTATTCTGAAAAATGCCTTAATTAATGGAGGCAATTTTAGAAACATTATAGAACTGAAACTTTTTATGCACAATACTGCTGCAATCGTGTCAACCAAGTTCAGTTAACTTGAATGTAGATTTCCAATAATGAAGAAGATCTCAGGAAAGGATGAAATTTGCTGACGTCAAAATATTGACAGGTGCTTTATCATTGACTTCAAGATGGACATTGTATGACGATTGCTATCCCTTTGTTATTTAGACTTTAAAAAACAGGACCACTACTAACAAAGAACATTGTTTACTTCACAATGCTGAAGAATATAGGGAATGGGTTAGAATAGCCAAAATATCAATTTTTTAGGTTAAGATAAAATCGCCCTAGCAATTAATAATAACATTCGCCATATTGATTAATTCCATGATAAATAGAAAGTTTTCAGTCAATCACAAAGCAGACATTCTGGCTGACAAAACATTTGGAGGAAAGCGTCAAATTGAAATCATAATGAACACGCTAAAATTGAATGAATAGAAATTTCTGATTAATTGCAAGGACTACTGAAAATTAATACAATAACTTCCCCTTAAAATTCTCAAAAAGTTTAAAGCTAATGGAGTGTCTTTATTGCAGAAAATTTAATAAATACACATTTAATGGGATTTATAGTGTCAAACAACTCATTTTAATAGGGGGATTTCCATTCATAAGATATGAAAACACTATATTTTACGATTTTCCATAGTATCCATTGACATTTTTAATAGAAAACCATAAAATTAGTATTTGGCATCGAATTAAATTTCCTATGTATGAGTTTAGGATAACCAGAGCCGACTGCCATAGCTCTAACTACCATTAAACGTTGTTTTGTATCCAGCGCCTGCAGACATTCTAAAATTGTGTATCGATCATCCGTATATATATATATATATATATATATATATATATTTAAAAATTCTTTTGACAAGTTTTTGTAATAGTTGACCATATGTTGGGCAGAGTCAAAGTTAGAGCAGCACCAAATATTGTACTTATAAGTAGTATTTTCAAATCGTTTGAAAATTTATTTCAACATCCACTATGGTAAAAAGTATGTTCGAAAATACATGAAGTCTTTGAAGAAAAACATGTTTTTGATATTTTACCGAAAGCGGCCAAATTCACCCCACTGGAAAAGTCACTCCAGTACCAAAATTAGTCTAAACAAACAGCCAGCAGTACAGGTAACACAGCAATTAGCAAGCGCGGTAATTCGTGGGAATTTACATTTCCACATGGATTTCATTGTATTATTGTTATATATTTTTTCAGGAATACATCAAACACTTTTCATCTGTATTTAGTGCTTACAATAAAAACGAATACATTATGTAGTCTTGACCAGTACTGCCGATCATGTGTACATATATGGCGGGAACGGGTATGGTAAAATAAATCACGAGCGAGTAGCGGTAGTACTTTATTCTACCTATATACCTTTAATACATGTGTGTATAAGAAAAATAATCCAGATTGACTTGTATTTTGATGATTTCATGATGTATATTAACTGTATTTGTGTAGTGCCTTGGTCGAATATACTTGATTTTAACAGTAGATAATTGTTAGTACATGATTGTCCTAATTTGTTTATATGTTCTATTGTGTAACATGATAATCTGATTGATTTAGAAAAATTTATCCATAAATGATGCGTAAATTTATGTCTTAGATGATTGGATAAAGTACATTGACAAAAAACAAAACATATTCATACTATCATAGGACGATAACAAAGAAACTTTAACTAATGTACAACTTTGATTATTCAGCAATAAATTTAATTAGATCTTAGTTAAATAATATACAACAATATGTAAAAAAATATATATAGCATCTCATTCAATGATTATTAATCATTGAATCCCTCAAGGTTAAACATTGGGACCCCCAAAAATTTATATAGATTAATTAGAAAATTGTGATATTAAAGTAATATATTCTTCCTCAGTATTTATATTCGTCTATTAACGAATTTACCAAAAACATCAAAGAATAAAATTAAACGAATGTAGAATTGGAGTCTAGTTATCATCTTTGAAAATAGTACTCAAGAAAAAATGGAACAAATTATGGCCTGGTACACAACCAACTTAAATTGCAGTGGACTGTGCCTGGTATTTAATAAAAAACCAAGTTTAGAGAGTGAAGAAGAATATTAACTAAGAATTGTCATCAACGAAAAGAACTTATTTGGATACTCAAAGTATAAAATATTTAACTAAATAATATCAATTTGCAACAAAGTGGAACCATACAAAAGCCAAATTTACTTTTAAACCTTAATAAGTGTTTTTATGCTTTTTTCAAATAACAAAGGTTGAAATATATTGTTATTATTATCTTCAAATAAATGAAACTAATTTTTCCGAAACGTTGAATAAATTTATTATTATATTTCATTTTTCTAATTGTAAGAATCTCTATTTCCTTTTCGTATTAACTGATAAGCAGATGAAAGAATTTAGCAATATCGGACTGACAGGCTTGGGTATGTAGGTTTTCAATTTAGTAATATATATATATATATATATATATATATATACATACATTCGAATATACGCTANTACGCTAAGTTATTCTGAGAAAATTTTCAAACGACAACATTAAATATTAAAGACATTAACCTAATTTGTATAGTGGTAAACATATTTTAGATATTTAAGTAAGTTTTAAGAGTTGTTTAATGAGTTTCAAATCAAGGCACTATTACTCATATATTTCTTTCGATACAATTTTATGCTCTTTCCATTTGTTTGTTAAAAATTTTCTGTGTTTTCTTGTAATTTTAAATTCGGTGTTTATTAGCAAATTGCTATAATTATGTAAGTCTTCAATGTTAACGACCACGGTAATCTGCAATGGCAAGCTGCGAAATGTTCTTGACATTTATGTTGAAGTACTGCGCTGTTCTGCTTCAGAAAGGACAGTACGCTCTGAGCGAAAATAAATTGCTTCATTATTTTTAAGACGAGACCTTCATATGATTTCTTTTAATATCTCAATGAATACCTCAAACCAACATGCATTAATGTTTTTGTTGAATTAAGCAAATATTCTTACAATACTTTCCCCCAATTGAATAGACATCTTACTGAAATGTTGCCAGTAAAGTTTTTCTTCGCATACAGATCTTCATATTTCTGCAAAATATTTAAATTTCTCGCTTAGACTTAGCAGTATTTTAAATCAGACGATTTATTGAGATTGGAGCTATTCCTTAATTTATTTTGAAAACAATTTCGTGGATTGAATTTTGTATTTTTTAAAGTTGGTGACTTGTAAAAGATAATGTATCAAAATGTACATGTATTATATTATGTTAGTTTTGTTAAAAATTGACACAAAATTCACGATATGACTATTCTGAAAGGCCTATATTTTTGGCACTCGTTTTCAGTATTTGAAAGCAAAATGTTTACCCAGTCTAATTATATTGAAGTAAAAAAAATCATCAGTGAGTTGTATTTGCAAATTTGTCAGTCACAAAGGTGATAATTTGGTTTAGATAAGTTTAATATTGTGCAGGTACAAGTTACTGCATATATATATATATATATATATATATATATATATATATATAAGATTTATTCCGCAAACATGTTTCGCTACATACGTATAAGAGGCCACCTAACATCAGAAATTTACTTACATCATCACCAAGCAACAAAAGATCATTTTAAAATATTAACAAAGAACAAACATACCAAGATCATAGAAGCATTATTAATAAAACAACAACGTAAAAAACTTTTAAATAGACAATTAAACCATGTTAGCATTCTTAAACTTTTCTAAATCTTCCCTCTNTATATATACATATATATATATATCTTGATACAAAATTTTAAAATATCTACCCGGCGCTGGATACTTAAAAATCTATATGGACCTTAGATACTATGGCATTGAAGTTTTAATAGGGGTTCAAAAATTTTTTTGAGAACATCTGAAACTCATACATATTAAATTCGACCCCTATTCCAAATGCGCAATGTAAAAATCTTAGGATCTAATGAATTATTCTGGATTTCCATCAAAAAGAGCGTTTGATACTTTGGAAAATCGTAAACTGGATAATAATTCAATAGTGTCTAAGCCCCATATATATATATATATATATATACATATATATATCTGTCTCTAAATAATTTTTTGTTAAAAATACCTGGCACCACATAATGCTGGTGGTAAATAATATACTGGCGTTAAATAGTTTTCGATTAAGTTACTTTGCAAAAAATTTTTAAGAAACTTGTACTAGAACTTTAAATACATTTGTTCTTATTCTATTATAGATCTTGATATCGTTTGAGCAGCATGGAGTTTCAAGAACATTGGTTTCAGCTTACGATTATAAAGATCTCATTGTGAAGTACTTTTGGACATTTGTACAATCAATATACAGTTTCTAGATTTCACATAATAAAGTTTGTTTAAAAAATTTTTCGTATGTATATCCAAATGGACAACTTGTGTAGGATTTTAAAACGTAGAAAACATAGCGTGTACATTCAAAGAAATATTTAGTTGATATCTTCTGTAAAAGTCAAACTATTTATTTTCATAACTGCATTTGCACAAAACACACGAATTATTAATTACTATTAAGACATTATATTGTACAAAGGTACATTCAAATTATTATGCTATGAAATTCTATAATTTATTAAGTAATCATTTAAAATTGTTATTAAAATTTCGACTAATTATTTCTGGAGACATTGAAAGTAACCCAGGGCCAACAATTTCCGAAAATAAAATACAAGATGTATTAAATAATTTTAGGAAAAACTTTAAAATTATTTACCTAAATTGTAGAAGTCTTAGTGCAAATCGCAATGAATTTATTCAAATGGTCAGCAAAATTGGAAATAGCGCTATATATGTATTTACTGAAACTTGGTTAAAAGATT
>CABFPE010000421.1:236532-248546 GCA_900660155.1 Hofstenia miamia | reverse complement strand
TTAAATGATATTTTGCTAAGACTTAGCATATTATGAAAGATTTATTCCGCAAACATGTTTCGCTACAAACGTATAGCTTCGTCAGTGCATATATAGAGTATAGAGGGAAAGTTTAGAAAAGTTTAAGAATGCTAACATGGTTTAATTGTCTATTTAAAAGTTTTTTACGTTGTTGTTTTATTAATATATATATATATATATATATATATATATATATTCATTGAAAATCTCCAATGCGTAATATTTGGTATCCTACAGTAAAGAAATGCATTAATTAACAGAAAAAACCTGAGTGCACTACATGCAATGAAATGTCTATTTAAATGTAATGATTTGGGCTATTGAGGTATCCTAATTTTCTCTAAAAAGCAATGAATTAAATGTAAATATATATTTTTGGTAGACATATTCATATACTATAAAAATTTACTATATACATGTTCAAAGAACTTCATTTGATTAAATTGAATCCAATTAATAAGGAATGCAGCTTGAACGTAATCACCTGGCATATATTTTTATAGAGTCAGGAATGTCTCCATCTGTTCCTAAATTGTTTGTAACACAGTGGAAATTTATTTAAAGATTTCCGAGACATCAACATAGAAGTACATTTGAAAGATGTCAAGAATTTTATAATGAAATAAAATCACGTATTTGTTGAGCTGACTGTTTACAGGAAAATCAGGAAAGGGAAATTCCAAATACTGAATAAATATAAAGTTCTTTTGAGTAAGAAATTCCGGAGTTTAAAACATTTGTGAGTTAACGAATTGTTTTTTAACGACTACGTAATTCACATTTGAAATTTGAAATCATTCTTCATAATTACAATGTTTCGTTCAGCCATAAGCTTAAATAATTATTAGTTTCGAACTACAGAGTATAGACCTTGCTATTGGAACAAACAATTCATCCTCATTAAGTTAAATTTTCTCATTTTTCTTACCTACCAGCTAATAATTACCTTACACTTCCTCATATTACAGCATTTAGTCAAATTAGTTCTTTTAACACAAGAACAAGCAAGTGTTCAAAATTGATGTGCTAAGAAGTATTGTTTATTTATCATTACTTTCGATAACCTGGTGTCATTTTATAAAATTTATGAAAATTTTACAAGAATTTGCAAGCCTAATCTTGCTTTTTGTACTACATGTATGTTGTCGAAATTTTGTGATTCCAATGGTCATAATTGCAACTATTACAAATCACACCAACAACTTGGGAATGTTTCCCGCAGGCACTCTGATCACAAATTTGACAGTTCATTCTGGTCAAATTTCACAATCTTTGCAATTTTCCAGAGGCTTTGCACAGAGAACAGCGTTGTTTCACTTGTACTTCAAATCCACGAGACACTGATGACTGTTTTGAGCTTCATTGACCACTCCGACGAATTTTTCAATCTTTTGAGCTACAGAACGATGCAATCCTCGGTTATTTTAAATACGATGTATCATATGCCCTGAGGCCAATTCAAAGGCCAAAGCTTTGAGGAAGGCCTGTCTTCATCCATGTTGAGATGTCGTCCAATTAGGAGACACAATCCAAAGAGAGTGAAGCTGTTGATTGCACCAACATCCAGCCAGTTTGGAAATGAGCACAGTCCATCTTCTAGTCTGGAACCTAGTAGAATAGGTTTTTGACATTTGGTCGACGGAATCCAACTCAGCTTTGGCAGAATTATAATCCAAGATGATCATAACCTTTTTTTCTCACTCTCACTGACTTCTTTGGAATGGTGCAGGGACGATATNGAAATTCCAAATACTGAATAAATATAAAGTTCTTTTGAGTAAGAAATTCCGGAGTTTAAAACATTTGTGAGTTAACGAATTGTTTTTTAACGACTACGTAATTCACATTTGAAATTTGAAATCATTCTTCATAATTACAATGTTTCGTTCAGCCATAAGCTTAAATAATTATTAGTTTCGAACTACAGAGTATAGACCTTGCTATTGGAACAAACAATTCATCCTCATTAAGTTAAATTTTCTCATTTTTCTTACCTACCAGCTAATAATTACCTTACACTTCCTCATATTACAGCATTTAGTCAAATTAGTTCTTTTAACACAAGAACAAGCAAGTGTTCAAAATTGATGTGCTAAGAAGTATTGTTTATTTATCATTACTTTCGATAACCTGGTGTCATTTTATAAAATTTATGAAAATTTTACAAGAATTTGCAAGCCTAATCTTGCTTTTTGTACTACATGTATGTTGTCGAAATTTTGTGATTCCAATGGTCATAATTGCAACTATTACAAATCACACCAACAACTTGGGAATGTTTCCCGCAGGCACTCTGATCACAAATTTGACAGTTCATTCTGGTCAAATTTCACAATCTTTGCAATTTTCCAGAGGCTTTGCACAGAGAACAGCGTTGTTTCACTTGTACTTCAAATCCACGAGACACTGATGACTGTTTTGAGCTTCATTGACCACTCCGACGAATTTTTCAATCTTTTGAGCTACAGAACGATGCAATCCTCGGTTATTTTAAATACGATGTATCATATGCCCTGAGGCCAATTCAAAGGCCAAAGCTTTGAGGAAGGCCTGTCTTCATCCATGTTGAGATGTCGTCCAATTAGGAGACACAATCCAAAGAGAGTGAAGCTGTTGATTGCACCAACATCCAGCCAGTTTGGAAATGAGCACAGTCCATCTTCTAGTCTGGAACCTAGTAGAATAGGTTTTTGACATTTGGTCGACGGAATCCAACTCAGCTTTGGCAGAATTATAATCCAAGATGATCATAACCTTTTTTTCTCACTCTCACTGACTTCTTTGGAATGGTGCAGGGACGATATCATATGGACGATTTTCTTCTTTGCTGCATACCCACAAAGGGTAATCTTGTTTCTTGGACCTCCGAAGACGAGTTTTGTTTGATGCAACTCCATTTTACTGAATAGAACCTTCGGGATTTCACCCTTATTTCTCATAAGTGTCCCCACATTAGTCATCCTGTCTTCATTTAGCAAGGCAGTTGGAGTCTTCATGCTGGAGAAATAATGGTCACCCATAATGTTGCGACCAGTGCCGAGGTAAGGCGAAACCAGAGTGTTGACCAAATCGTGAACTGTAGCCTTTTCGTTTCTTTGTTTCTTTATTAGTGGATCACCCTTTAAAAAGAATCGGTATTTGCCATCTCCACACCATCTGTAGAGTTCCCCATATTTACCAGGTTTGCTAGGGTTGAAGGTACGATGTAGTGATCTTGTGCGGCTGGAGTCAAGTTGTTAATCGATCACGAGTTCTTCACTTGGATCATAATGAGCACCAAGAAGAGCATTGAAATCTTCTCAGATTTCTCAGACGGCGGCAAAACTGTCGTTCTCTTTGCGCTGAGGTCTTGTCGAGGCATCGTCAAATCTTAGAACTCTGAGCCAGGCCTTGAATAAGTTCTTTGACATCGCTGCTTGATAGAAATCGTGAGAATCATCTGATCTCAAGTCATCAATAGGAATCTTTGCACCACAAGTGACTCCTCTGAAATAGCAGATGCTGATAAATGCTTTCAGACTGTCCAAGTTTATTTCGACACCAAGTCCAATTTGGTGAGCCTTTTGACGAAAATAACAAAAAATTTTCTGAAGGATTTCATTTGTAAACAGTAAATGCCACGTTTGCAAGATAGTGTCTTTGCGCGCTGATGGCTTCGGTCCAACATTGCCCCTGATAACATTGGCTCTGTCTCGTCGTCCAATATTTGATGTAGGATTTCGAGACCACATGTTTCCTTTCTCATCAATAATGGGACTATCGCTTTCATCATTGTCAGAGTCTTCCGAGCACTCACTGTCGATGTAACCATGAGGAGGAATAAGTCCTGTTTCAGTCTCAACGTCAGACGCATCATCATCATCATCTTGGGCAAAGTTGATACATTCTTCCTCTGAACATACTTCATCGTCTGAATCAAATTCTTCAATAATATTTGTGGCAGCTTCAGCGCCATATCTTCGCCGGGTGGTCATGGTTATGGCCTTTCTACTCCAGTCGCACTTAAATATCTGAAATTGCGATACAGAATATCGACTCATTTGAAGCATGTGAGCAACATACAAACGCAGATTGGTCGATATTGGTAGCCCAACATGACCACGAACAAAGTCACGAAAGCATGTTGATTGAATGTCAGTAATTACGTAGGAATAGCACAAAATATGCTAGGTGATTCCAAAAATCACACGTTGGCCGTTCTAGGAATAAATCGATGGAAAAATGTATGTGGTATTGCGGATGCGGTTTATACGCGCTGTATACCTGTAATTCAAAAAACAACCACCAAAGATCGGGGATTTACGATATATGTTTGCAACACAATGTAACATAATCAATTGAATTCTTTAATTGAATAATTTTTTATTGTTTATGAAATTCTGTATGCAGATTCGAAATATGTAACACATCAATATTGCAATTGTTTGTCTTTAAACATTCATCGTTTAAGGTTGAGGCATTTTCACACATTAACTGTCTAATAAATAACTAAAAAGATATAGTTATATTACAAATAAATTGTTGAATAAAGGTAAAATTTGTGTAAAATAATTTCATTCAAACAATATATATATATATATATATATATATATATATATATATATATATATATATANACCAATAAAAGTTTGAAATATGAAAAACTAAAAATTTGATAATGTATGATATCAAAACAGTTGCCACAAAAATTGCAAAATATTTTTAACTAAGGATGAACATAAATTAATAGTTTCAAATGAAGACGTTCGACAATATCCTTGCTCAATTCGTCCTAAAGATTGAAACTTTTTGAATTGAGATGTGAAGCCTGTAAAACATGTAGTAGGTTCTGTCTAAAAGTAGGGAGATACGAAAACGAAATCTCAAGATATGTTTTACACTTGCAATATCTGCCCTGATGTACCCTAATCAGTTTAGCAGCTATTTTCATCTTGCTGATTTCAAGTGATAAACAAATTCTGCTTAGGGACATGATCATACTTCATTCATATACACAAGAAGATCCTCACTATTATATTTAGAAAAGAATATGTAAAATATAATTGACCATGCCTAAACAACCAAGATAAAATATAGCTACAAGAAAATTAAAATTCAAGTTTTCAGTAAGTATATATTGTACCAGGAAGTGGATTACTATTTATGAAAATCAGATTGTATTCGTGAAGTTGTATCTGACAAATGACTGTTATCTATCCTGTCGCAAAAAGCCTGTTGCAAATCTGAATAGGTTACTTGACTAAAACTTCGAATGACAGGGAATATAAGTTTTAGCCTTATGCATATTTCCGATTGTCAGCTGCACAGATCAGGAAGAATTTTAAACTGTTTTGTGATAAGGCTCTTAATAGGTACTCGCCGTCATTTACCCTTAATTTCAATTTGTCATGTCTGTTAAGGAGAACTTTTGTATTTCTTTGATTAACCGTCTCGATGATGTAAACATATTATATCAATTTACCAGGTATATCCATTTCAAAGTGTTTTATGCTAGTCTGGTCTATAGGCATCACAGACGATCTATAATATTTTAAACAATTAAATCGCACGCAGACTCACAATCAATTATTAAAATTGAATTTTTAATGAGTTACGCATTTACTGAGCATCCACTATTGGAATGCGATTTAACTGATAAAAACGACAATCTACACTTCGTAAAGGTAGTTTAAAATTTTGCAAAATAATGTTCAAATAATAATTATTGTTAATATATATATTTATATTTCCCGCTTTTTGACATGGAAAATGCAAAAATCGTACATTTGGCGGGAATCAGTCCGAAATTTCTAAGGAATTAAGAGGGAATCGCATTTTTCCCCAAAATACCTAATTTTTTGGCTATTGCTTACTCACTCAAACTTAAATATATTTGCTATGGAGGTAGGTAAATTAAAGAGACACTTGCCTGCAAAATTTCAAAGATTTATGTTTGGAAACGCGGTCATGAAGAGGTTTTTAAAAAAGATTTAGCGGGAGATATATATATATATATATATATATATTTATATTTATATATATAATTTACAATTACTTTTATTTGAATTTGATTCAGGCAGCATGATAATGATTTTTTCGAAAAAACTGTTATATCTTGATGCAATAATTTAAAATTCTATTCAGATAAGAAAATATAAGAGATTCTCTGTTCAGTGTATAAAATTCAATATATATGGTAATTTATTTGAATAGCATTTTTGGATTTACATAAGACATGCACACTATAAGTACAAAACAAACCTATAATATATCTTCCAAGCTAAAGATGTGGGGGGCATCGCTCGCTCCTACTAAACGCTAAAGCTAGGATGATTCCTACCATATCTGTTCTAGAAGCCCTGGTAAGAAAATCGCCTCAATTCAAAAGGGTTGGATACAGGTTTGGCCCCATTAATGCCCCCGATTGACAAAAGAAGCCTTTGAGCTGCCTATTTGCCTGTCTCTACACGCTCTCAAAGGTTGGGGTGACAGGTCTTCATGTGCCGTAAATACCAACCTTTACTCTTTTATGACTTGTAACAGCCCTCTGCTATACACTTCCAGCAATCAGCATCCGCTTCCCTATTGCAGATCTGCGGATGGTAATCTCTGACATGACGATTGAGAGCTTTCTGCTCTGAAAACATACGCTCACACTCCGTGCACGATAAGTGTCTCGTACTGGCATGTGTAAGCTTTGGCACTGTTGCGAAGACTGCCCCAGAAAATCTCCTTTGGATCAAATCCGTGTCAACTTTGATCAGACCTGCAAATTTGTGAATGACTTCACTACTTTTCTAATACCTAAAAAGCATAATGTAGTCAAAGAGGAAAATATCGGAGACTCCCCCGAAGTAACGTCCATTAACCATCAAGCTAAAGATAAATTATTTATACTTTTTCAAGGACATTATTTTTATTATTGTTTTTAATAAAGCATAACATATCAATACATTTCTAGAGGTGTTTAAAAATATTAATAAAAATATTGGTGAAATAGTATTGCAAAAGTTGCATACAATACATGATTTACAAGAAACATATTTTGTTTATGGAAGTTTTTCAATACTTTTTATCCACATTTCTATTGGGATTTTTGGGCTAGTCAACACTGGCGATGCGTGGATTCCATACCCTTCCATAGCGTTTGAACAAAGATGTTATGAACTTGAAACATTCGTCATTGTGTTCTGAATAGAATGGAGCATTATCTTTTTGATGACGTCATTATTATTTATGACGTTGAAGTTATTTAAGGCCTAAGTGCAATTTCTTGACTAAATATCCTTCTAGAGAAAATGTGCCACAAGCGGAGACTTAATTCAAATTGGGCACTAGTTTTGCTATAAAAGTCCATTCTACATAGAATTTGCAAAACAATCCATGGTATACAATATTACATACATTTGAAAAAATAATTTTCTTGAAATTTGTGAAGCTACCACCGGTTGAAGATCCCAATACTGATTCAAATTTGTTAATATATTGATAAAATTGTTTACTTGACCATATTCTATAAAAAATATAGTAAAATACTCAAAATTTCAGGTAAAAAATCCACCCCCTGTTGAAGTAGGGTTAAAGGAATTAAGTTGTTCAATGTCCTTAAAAATTTACTTAATATATGCAAATTATTTTATATTTGAATTCTGAAAATCCGGAATTTTAATCGAATTATATATATATATATATATATATATATATATATATATACGCCTAAGTTGCTCATATATAGTATGAATGTACATACATGCATACATGTACATAGTATGTATATACGCTGTAATATTGAAGAAATTAGGTGTTTAGCGAAGTTCAAAGAAACTAAAGCAATCTTATGTTTGACTCCATTGACAAATATCTATGCATAAAACTATTGTAATTATATGAAACGTATTATTTTAAGCACTTGAAAGTGATATGCATTAAAATTTTTGCAAATATTGTATATAATTATACAAAAGGAAATTGTCTCTTTAAATTTGTTGTGTATCTACACAAAGCGCCTATTTTATACACTTTAAATTGGGAATAACAAATAGCGGTAGATAGAAGCAAATAAACATAGCGTTCGATGCGTTTACATGTACATATGTATGTATGTATATATATTTTTTTTTAAATTTTTTTAATACATATATATATATATATTTATAATTGCAAAACTTGGTGGTAAAGTTTCCACACCATTGTAAAATTATTAATTGTGCATTGAGTAATTTGTAAGCTAATGATAAGTATAATATAATAGTGGCTTGACAACGTGAGGTTCTCCAATTTCATAAACTCTACAATTAAAATATAAGATGTAGTTGATGAAAAATGAACCATAAACTTAGTTGACACATTTTATAAATCCGAATTTCTCAATTAATATTCGTATTACATTTAAATGGATTATTAATGCAACTAAGAAGAGCAAGTAAAAAGGTAAATCTTTAGAGATGTAAGAAAAGACATACAGACTACGTGCTGTATCTCTCAAAGACAGTATGGCTTTGAAACGGCGTATTAAGACATCTCAAAGTCGAGTTTGATATTAAAAATTTGTTTATAAATTTATATTTACCATTTGGTAGAATTAATTGTATGCTGCATTGACATTATTTACAAAAAATGGTAAGTGACATCAAGAAGACTGCATTCATGTGCTAAATGTAAATGAAAAATATCATTGGGCAATTCTAGTGCTTAAAAATCGTGTTAAAAATGTGAACTAAATTGAAAATTTAACAAAAGATTCACCAATTTTAACTGGTTATTGCAACTTTATATCACAGAGATGATTGCAATATATTACATAACACTAATTTCAAAATAGTTCAATTTAAAATTATATATATATATATATATATATATATATGTAATGTGTACACACTAAATTTAGAATAGTTGTTGATACAATTACGCTTTTGTCAAAAATAGTTCCAATATATTTATTTTAGGAAGTTGACTTAACTAGATCAACTTTGCTTATATATTTGATTTTGATTGCTTTCTCATTCTTTTCGTTTCTTTTTTTTTAGCGTAATTCGTTATTAAGTTAGAAAACAGAACTCTACAATTGCATTGCCATAGCCATAGTTAGAACTCGCATGCTGCCAAACCCGAGCTTGAAAGCCCGGATTTTTGAAAACGCTTTCCCACCTATAAATTTGTAGTTTGTCAAATCCGAGATTCGAGCTTAAAAACCTGAAACTCCTTGTGCGTAATGGTTTTTAACAATGATGTTCTCTTTAAATAAGGTACAATTTTGTAAATATGTTTCGTTATTTTTGCTTGAAATATATTAACAGTGTTTTTTAGAACAAACTCTGTTCAAATTAAAAAAATGTTTCTCAATCTTATTCAATTGCTATTAATATTCTGAACTATGTTTAAAATAACTAATTCAATAACAAGGCACAACCAATTTTGCTGGTGCCCTCATTTGCAAACATTTTACTACAGGCTGTACTGTAACTGCACTTATGTGAAACTTACTTCATCATTGGGGGAACATTTGAAAAAAAGTCTATTTGTTCACTTGCAACATTTGTTTTTTTCAGTTCGGTTTGAGGAATAAATTTCAATCAAAATGTTATTTGACAAAATGTTCACACATTAGTTATTGATTGTTATTTTTTTGTTCAATAAATTTCTTAAAACAAAAAAGTCATGTCGGCTTGGAGTACATTTGCGAGCAGAGTNCTGGTGCTAAGGCCTTTTGCTAGGCGTTTGAAAAACAGGCCTGGAAACCAATTTGCGAAATCCAGTCATAATAAATACATTGTAATTTTGTTCATTTAGAAATGGAGCCTAATCCGTTGATAATTGTTTCTGCTTCGATTGGTTGTCTGGTATTGATCTTCATTGTAGTCTGCTACATTCGACACTTGTGCATAGTTGGTTGCAACATTCCGTTTTTTGCACAAACAGATTATCTAGGCAGACCATTCAAAAGCAAAAATGACCAAATCAATGAGTTCGACCCCGATGAAGCAGCTATTGGTATGTTTTACATTTTGAGGAACTTAAGATATTCTTTGCACACTGGTATTAAGAAATATCAAATCCAAGATTGCGTGTTAATCCTTTACTCTCCTGTGTATCTTTAAAGACATAAACCGCTCTTTCAATATTTCTCAATAATTTTTTTCAATCTATTAAAATATTTGGAAATCTTATAATTTTGACACATCTATTGGTGAATGCGCTCATTGTATTAGTGAAAATTTGTACTAAATAATACCTGATAAACTTAAAAATATTACATGTTTTTCGATGAAATTTCGATGTCCAAAATTCGTTATTGTTGAGCTAAGGTTTCAGTAAGGATTAACAAGCATTTTTATAATAAACATTGACATCCAAGGGCTGATAAGCTTTATGCAATCAACTTTTATCCTATGCACATATTAATCAATATGCATAAATTCTATTCCTATGGTGTTTCACATATATTTCATCCAAGATTTACAAAGTTGAATTCGATATCAAAAATCTATATTTTGATATTAGCTAATTCAAAAATAGCTATTTTTCTAAATATTTGTCTATTATATTAATGATTATTAGTAAATACACATTTGTATAAATTTATGCGCTCTTGAATGACTTTATAGCAAAGTTGCTGCTTACAAACGTTGCTTAGTGATAACCTTCAACTATGAAGAAAAGCTGATAACCTTCAACTATGAAGAAAAGCTCATGGGCTTAAACAACTAGAAATTTTTAATAATGCATTTAAACTAGCGACGAAGTGTCAATTTTAATTTAATGTTAACGGTATGATTTTCAAAGCAATTCAAAATATGTGACAATCTTTTAAATTTCTCATATTAGCAACAATTGAGTAATTAGTACGAAATAAGAATGGAATTGTAATCGGGTTTAATTTTTGAAAATATAATTTTGATATTTAAATATACATGCTTATATATATATATATATATATATATATATACCATATTTTACAAAGTTTATCTAATTGAAATACGCAAAGTTCATTATTAATTTGATTGTTCTTTAAAGTCAGGGGTTAATCAAACCCTTGAAGAACTAATTAAACTTGCTGTTTTTACTTTTAATAATAAACTATACAAACAAACCGATTGTGTTGCTATGGGATCACAATTAGGATGTCTCATGGCAGCACTTGCAATTGACATGATTAGAAAAAACATGAACTAAACCACTACTTCATTGTCACTATATTGATGATTGTTTTGTCATATTTTAAGGAAATGATAACATTACCAAATATATATATACATATATATTTACCTCCAGCTAAATGTTTCTTAAAAACTTTATCATGAACGCGTTTCCAAGCATAAATCTTTGAAATGGCCAAAAAATAGGTTTTTTGGGGAAAAAGTGCGATTCTCGTTAAATGCATTAGAAATTTCGAAACATTCCCGCCAAATGTAAGGTTTTTGCATTTTCCATATCAAAAAACGGGAAGTATATGTATATATATATATATATATATATATATATATATATATATATATATATATATATATATATATATCTGTAACAAAAGTTTTTGCCGAAACATGTTTATTGAACAATAACAATGGCGATATCGGTAATCAGCTTGGTGCTTCACGTGTCACAATAGCAACTCATCTTAACAAGGTAGACAAGAGATACTTGTGTAATAGTTGGGTTCCACGTGAAAACAAACTTAATCGAATGACTGTGTGTAATGATTTATTTATAAGATACCAACAGAATAATTTTTTATCGCAAGTTGCACCTGTAGCAAAAGTTGGGTATACTGGCACAATCATGCACAAAGTGCTTTGAACAGCAGCTGGAAAAGAGCAGGTGACACTCCAACTTTTTTTCGTAGACGAACCCCAATGACGACCAACAATCATATGATCACTGTTTTCTGGGATTCAAAAGGTATCCTTATGCTTAAAACACTGCCAAGAAACACTTCAATTAGTGCCGATTGTTATTGTGCACAGCCTAATAAATTAAAGGATGCCATTATATATATATATATATATATATATATATAT
>CABFPE010000421.1:225296-236478 GCA_900660155.1 Hofstenia miamia | reverse complement strand
TATATATATATATATATATATGTTTAATTGCAGACTTCCATGGCCAATAGGCAGTATCGTATTTTGAGTGACACCGACATAAGTGATAAAACAATTGATTACATTATTTATTTCCTAATGAATTTTCCAATTTACTATACCAAGTCCTATACTTTCAAATGGCAGAAATAACCTGTGGTTTTCGCTAAAGTAATTAATAAAATTGCCACTGTCGATCTAATAGTCAAACCGATTGCAAGCATATACATTCCTCTAAAATTTTCCTTGGTTAATTTAGTTTTTTTGCTAATTACAGACTTTCGTTAACTCTATTTCATTGAAGTCAACAGCGGGAGCTATTGTTATGACCTTATGTCAATTTTTCAATACCATTTCCTAATTAACTTTATTAAATGCTTTAGTATCTTTTATAGTATTGCAAGAAAGGAACATTTCCTCTCATTGCTTCAATTGGTAATATATATATATACATATATATATATATATATATATATGTATATATATATATATACATACATACATATATATACAGGCTGTCACAGAATAAACGTCGAAAATTTAAGCACGGAACAACCTTATTAATGCAAATAATAACAAAATGACACTGAAAAAGTAATATTTAATGACATGGTAATTATTAAATGTGTTCAAAACCTTTTCCATTCTGATCAGAAAAAAGTGCAAGGCGATCAAGTAAATTGAATGAGATGAGCATTGAATTTCATATACTAGTTTTTTTATGTGATGTGTATAAATTTTGCTTATTACATGTACATATCCAAATGTTTCAGATAAAAAATTGCGAACATCCTTATGAATATGATCAAGAGCACAAAGAATGACTTTTTCAAAAAGGATTAAGATGATTTTATATAATCTCTAGATATTTCATGCCATCAATGGTACCATCTTTAATCAGAAAATTGGAATAAATATTTATTAATTTGGGCATTTCAATATTTCCTGAGAAAGCTGAAAATACTTTGAAGATCTCCACCACTTTCTGCAGCTATTTGCCTAATGGAACTTGTTATCATAGTTGCTCTGGTTTTAACACTGGATTTAGCAACTTTCACATTTGGGGATTTGCATTTGCAGTTTCCTCGAGTCGTTTGACACAATCACGAAGATATTTCTCGAACATATTTCAGATTTTCATTTGTTTTCTTGATAAGAAAATTTTTAAATTGCTGCAGAAGTAGATTCCCCCAAATATAGTAATTTCAAATCAATGAGGCATTTATATTTGGATCCATGTTATTGAATAAAATAAAAATGATTTATGGTTATGCATACATATCTTAAACACCATTTATATACAGACAATTTGGATTTGTAAATAATTACTGAACAATTCATTGGTGTGCATTTATGAGCGAATAGCATCCGACTTTTATTGCGTGACACATGGTATATANATATATATATATATATATATATATATATATACTTGAGAGTAAGAAACCAAATGTACCTCTGCTTATCTTAGCTTAGGATATGTGTAATGCAATATTTCAAGATATCCAAAATTGCAAGTAAAGGCTGACTCATTAGCTGTTAACTCTGCTTGAGCTGTTTTTTGTTTTTTCTAGGCTTCAGTGAGATTGTGTCGAAATTTCATAAATTTTTAGTATAATATATTTGTGCTTAACGCTACCTGCATATGTCCTTTTAAAGCGACAAATCGTTTTTTTCCCTGTTCACCACTTCTATTATGAAATTTGGAAATAGTAATCCATGGAAAGATCCATTGGTGAACATGCTCGAATGTCCTGTTAAGAATTCACAATGGAGTGTACTGTTGCGCCTGAAATATTTAAGAGGACTCACCATTTTTCATTGTAAATTTAAATTTCTTAAAAAGTTTTAAAGTTTCTTCAGATCTAATTTTCAGGTAATCGAGAGGTCGAAAGCCGTTAGCAGTAAAAACGAACCTCTATTGTTTCCTTTTCACCACATTGATCAATCAAACCCATTGAGGCATATCATGCGCAAAGTTGTGGCTCTTAAATATTGTTTCAAGTAACCATAAAAAATTTAATGTATTTCTAGGCATCTTAGGGTTAACCGTAAACGTCAAGAAGAAATTGAGCCTGGGCTGATTTGGCCATAAAATATTGTCACATTTTCAACTCTGACCCTACTCATTTTGTGAATAATAAATTTCATTGGACAATTTTGTTTTGAAATTAACATTTAGTGTTCTTTATCCGCTTTATAGCGATAATTTTTTGCAGTTTTATCATATCGTTACCAAATAATCAGTGCAGTGATTTAGTCTAAAACACTTGTTACCTGATATTAATATTATCGAGGACTAGATTTAGCAATGCCCACCCAGTCTACCCATTTCTTTCTGAATTAAATTAAAAAATTTTTAACAAATATCTTCATTTCTTCAAACTTCCAAATCAAATTGTTTTAAATTCGCTTTTCATTATTACTGAAATAATTATAGCAGTACTGATCATATGTTCTTAATGTAAACTCTGCAAATATTAATATTTAATTACTGTGTGATTTTAAATCCGATCATCTTGTTTTTTAATATTTATGGATCTAAATTCAATCACCTTAAAATTCTCCCCACAATGAACTGCGTATTCTTACATATAATTCAAATAAAGTCTTGATCAAGGATGCATAGAGTTTAATTGCAGTGAAATATAAAGCATTTCATCCTGAAATCTCTAAGTGCCAACGTCCTCTGTATTTACATTAGTAAAAATCATGTTACGCCTGTAAAATTTGAGTTTTCAAAACTATTTAGTTTAAATCATGAAGAAATTGTTAAAAGATATCCAATTAATTTATATTTTTACTCAAAATTGAGGTACAATCAGGTACTAAACTTAAACAGCTTGGTGTCCATTAAAAAGTACAAACAGTTTTTTACATGTATGAAAAAAATTTTTTAAGCCCATTAGGAAACATTAGGCATGGAGACATCTATTGGTCAACGTGCTTGAATATAATGTTGAAAATTTGCACTAAAGTGTATTGTTGGGCCTGAAATAATTGAAAAAATTAACTAATTTTCATTGAAAATTCCAAATTTCTGTGACGTACGCCTTGATGAGACAGAAAATGAGCAATGAAAATGAAAGAGAAGACACTCCTCTATCTAGCGGTATTTTCAGATTTTGGAAATATTCATTAGTTTTTGAGTTCATAAGTTCCCAGGCTTTGTATAGTTAAACAACATGTCGATTTAACTAAACCGCAACTCACATTAAGAAAAATAAAAACTCAATGAACGTAGAGCAAATGCTCAATTGAAATAGCTAAACTTAATCCGATCAAGACAGTTAAACTAACTACGAAAGATCAAAGAAATGTATTAAGGATTCTTCAACACAAATTTATAAACCATTTGATTGAAGAGTCAGATGAACTCAATTGCGACATTTCCGAAATTTCTAATGAAAACAATTCTATTATAAATAAGAAAATGCTTCTAAGCCATTTAAACCAGATTTATAAAGAACTAGATTAGGCTTCACTTTCCTAAAATTTCCCTAATAAAATTTATGCAAACAAACTGTAAATCTACCTTTACAGATTACTACCTTAAATCAGCTAGAAAAATTAGAGATAAAATTTTCGTTGCATTTGTAAGGAAGAAGATTTCAGTCCATAGATGTCGCAAAGAAGGAAGCTGTGACCTGGTTGACTAGACAATCTCCACAATTTTACCAGGACGGAATTTTTCGATGGAAACATCGCTTACAGAAGTTTTATGAATTGGATGGAAACTATGTAGAAAAATAATTTTGTAAATTTCATAAATAAAGTATTTTTTAGAATTTGTCTTAGAACTTTTTGAATGCCCCTCGTATAACAGCTTTCCGACATAAATCCTTGTACAGTATGAGTTTTAGTAGGTTTATGCTTAATCAAGCAAAATCTATTTATATACACACTGTGCACCCTACATGAAATTAATCTGTAATTCAGGGAGTTTTAATTGGTTGAAAAACTGTTTAGTTCTACAATCTCTATATGTACATAAACTTCATTTCCTAAAATCAATATGGATTTGTCGACGCGTTTAGAAATTGTGAAGCTATACTACTCCAATTATAATTCAGCAAAGTCTTGCCTGCGTGCGTACAAAACAATTCATAGCCTACATAAAGATCCATTTACAGAGATTGCAATAATAAAAACGATACGAAGATTCGAATCAACGTGTCATTAGTGATGATAACATCAGCCAGTGGGTTTACAGGCTAATGCTACTCAACTAAGAGGAAAATTGTAAAAAAACATTTGTGTTTCAACCATTACATTACAGGCTAATGCTACTCAACTACGAGGAAAATTGTAAAAAAACATTTGTGTTTCAAACATTACAAGACACAATTATTGCCCAATATTGATGATATACTGTGGAGTGATGAAGCGCATTTTCTTCTGTCTTGGGAAGTCTTATCAATAAACGGATACGTTTGGACAGCAGAAAATCGACATGCGATAATCCAAAAACCGTTGCATTAACCGTTTTTATTGGGTTCAGTTCCCGTTTCATTATTCCGCCATTCTTTTTCCCGATTGGTGAAACTGTTTGCAAAGAGAATTACGTTGTTATATATTATTCCAAAAAATTTGAAATTTGTATGATCATGTAAAATTAATTTAAAATATTTTCAATTCATTCTCAAGCAGCCAAACAGCTCTGAAATCTGTAACTTGCACTTGAATTTAAGGCATTAGTTATTATATTTATTGCACCGAAATTTGTAATATATTCGCTAAGCGTTACTCTCAGTTATATTAGTGCGATGCACAAAAACGTACTGAATACCATGCGTTAGAATACCATTTATCTTGTATTTAATATTGAAACTAATTTTCCGGTCTAACTTTTTATGTCATTGATTCTATGTAGCTGAAAAATAATTCTACTTTAATCAAAAATATTCTATGATTGAGTTTCATTTTATTGTTTAACAACAAATGGAAAAATATTTCTTTTTTCCTTTTTTAGTATTTTCTGAAAAGTTAATTTATAGAATTGAAGTTTATAAATATAAGCAATTATAGGACGGTTAAATACAACAAATCATTAATTTTTCGTACGTCAAATACTGTAATAAGGAGAACCTAATTTTACTAAACAAAATGTTTTTGTTTTTTAAACAATGTCCCAGTTAAATTTATATAATCAACTGTATAATTTCAATTATTTTTCAATTTCTAGACTTTATTGACTTAGTCATTTATAATTCAATATTCAATCAATTTTAGTTCTAACAGTTTATACAACAATAGAGGTACTAAACATTACTAGTCATGCTATCTCAGAAAGCTTCAGGAATCTAATGTGCAAAAACAGATAAACAATAACTGAGAAGAATGTCTAGAATATCTGTTGTCACTTATAAATGTCAAAATTTATATATACTCATGTATAATATATATACATATATATATATATATATATATATATATATATGTATGTATCAAATTAGTTCTACAGAAAATTTGTGATACTTATGTATTTGCTATAATGATTTCCAAAATAATTCAATTGCGTGTTCGTTTTTTCACCAATTCAATTTTTATGTATAAAAGTAATATATTAAGATTATAGTGTGCATACACTAAATTTATTCATTAAATTCTGCTTCTTTCAAATGAGATAAAACTTAAGTAGTGAGGAGCATGATTTAAAGATAAGCAAATAATATGTATGGTCTTCAATTTTACGCCTATCTCATACTAGAGTAAGAACTAGAAAACCATGATTTAAAATCGTAGTTGACACTTCACTTCGAATATTTTTTAATTAAATATAGTTGATATAATGATATCTTTGAGATAAATGTTTTGACGGTTAATTACAAATGAGTGGTACTACAAATTTACAAAAGTGTAGTATTCGAGGTATATATTATGCATTAATGACATCAATGAAATTCTCTGAGATGAATAATTTCTTAATTCAATTGACATTTACTAGGCGGTTTACATGTGTGCATATGTTCCTTAATCATCCGGAATAATGCTTTCGTGCATCTTAAATTAAAAAATTGCATGTGTGTGTACACAGAGAGTTTAAGAGATGATTTAATATTAGTTTCTATATATTAAAAGTGTGATTAGATATTTTGCACATATGTTTCTCACATATAAATAGCAGGCTTATGTGTTGTGTGGAAACTTTAACTTTGTTATGTACCCAACAGAACATGTTGTGTGGGACATAGAAACCCAGAGTCCCAAAGCAATATTTATCATTGATGGAGAAAATCTGAACTTAATATTATGTTTTTTATTTAAAAATTTATTATCAAATTAGTAATTGCGTTATTTCTATTTATGCCAAGCAACTAATCCAATTAGTTATTAATGTGAATGTAAACTTAAAACATTTTAGAGAAAAATAGCTGATATAAAATACTTTTTATGAACTTCTTACACAATTATTTTCACCAACTTAAGAAGTCTAAGCTGATCATGAAATTATAGCAATTAATCAAGCTTTGCATTGCTCTTTTTGCCTTCGATATTGTATAGTTAAAAAAGCTTAATACATTTTAACTAGTACTTGTAAAAATTTGGGATTGTCTCCTATTGGACACAGAAATGGAAGTGGGCAGATTTTTGTGAAATCTCCATCCCACCCCGCTGACATTTTGCTATGCCCATAATCACGTGCTGACATCTGCTCCATACTTCCCCACCATGCCAAATTGCTCCAATAAAAAAATCTGCTCCAAACCTGGGACATCATATTGCCTCATAATTTTCCATGACAATTTTCATAACACTACATCACAAAATCACCTCCAAATATTTTGAATTCCTTACTGCTCTTAAAAGAAACAGAATCATTTTTTCAAATATCATCTGCTATTACGAAGAATTTAATAGCAAATTGCCAATGCATAGTAAAAACCTAAAATTTAACTTTAGCTGTAAAAATATTGTATAAAGCAAATATTTAATTACAATATTTTCATGCCAGGGTGCTCGCACTCTATTTTGCCAATCCTATTGATGACAAATCAAATTCAGATTAAAAATACCTTATTGATGCTATTGAATAGAATCAAATTTCGCCAGGAGCTTCAGATAATAATACATGATGACTAATCTTTCACAGTTCAACTAAATTTCCAAGTAGATCGAAATTTCATCAAGCAAGGAACTTGGATGCAGAAAAATTACTTTGACAATTTGTAAAATTGAAAATGCTTTGGCTCAATTTTTCTCAATTCAATTTTTGTTTTTGCCCACTTCTGTCCCATAGGTACTCATTTTAGAAAAACCCTGCCCCATACGCGCTCGTTTTAATTTATTAAATGGTAACATTTTTTGTTTTTTATTAAAATGCTAAATTTTTAGGTCAAAAAAATAATCGCCCTAATAATCACTATACACATGCATATAGGATAACATTTGATAGAACAGGTCGCATTCCCGTTGATCTATTTCTGATTTCGAGATGAAAACCAATATGCTTAAAATTAATCAATAATAGTCAAATTGAATACTGAATTGAAATATTACAGACATAGCTTAGCTTAGAAAATTATAATAATATAATGCAAAATAACAGCAAATATAATTTCAAATTGGTTACGTCCAATGTTTTGTTTTTGTCCCTGTCTCGCAGGACTCTAACGGAAAATGTATATTCTACATTTTCAAAATTTGTTGTAGAAGAATGGCTAAAAACTTGTAATCTTTGAGCCTCTTTAATAAGTATCTTACAGATAGTGTATGACACTGTTGTGTTGTGCCTGCTGTGTTACACAACAGTCATTTGCTTTTGTGCTGTGTTGGTTGTTGTGTGAAAAAACTAGACAACGGCAAGCCTGATGAAAGCAACTCAAAATGTGTTCCATCATCATTTAGTTCCCTAATATGTTCCTTTCTTGGTGGAATGCACATATGCAAGAATTTACTTTCTTGTACATTTTTTAATGTGTGTTGTTGTACTGTAATTTTTACTATACATCTGCAGAAATGTAGAATTATTATGGCTACATACATGGAAGAAATGTTTTATGTTCAATCGCTTAATTATTGATGTGCATTTGTTATCATTAATGCTTTGATTTTATCGAAGCTCTATTAACATATGAAAAACACAGTGAGTTTTAGGCAAAGCTGCACCACATCAGGTTGTTCAAACTCAACTTTTCAAACTTGGCCAAAATATGCACAGCCCTAATAAACGTATATTGTTCAGAAAGCTATTTTATGTACTTGCTAGGTGGCTAGTATTTGCAATGGCGCTAGGAAAACTTCACAATTACAATTAGTTAATGTAGTAAAAATTTGTTATAATAGTTACATGCAAGGTTCCTTATTTTTCCGATGCACAGGAAAGTACGCACCAACTACCCAATATACGCAAGTCATTCAGCCAAATTGTTGAATATTGAAACCAAGTCATAAAAAACAATTTTGATTTATGATGAAGAGAGATTATTGATTTTGGGAACAAATGTAATGAGTATTAGTAATTTCTTAGGCCATAGTTAAAACCTATTCAGCCATTTTCATATTAGGCAGCAACTTGTTTTGACACAAGATCTTGGATTTTAATGTTGTCATAGTTCTGTATGCATTAGGGTTGCCCACATTTGGCCATGTTTGAAATGTTGCGTTTGAACAACCTGGTGTCGTGCAGGCTTTTGCTTAAAAATCACTGTGCAAAAAAATATTTTCAAATAGATTGAATTTTAGATCCCCCTCAAATGTGACGAAGATTTCTCTTAAAAATTGCAGTAATTAGAAGAATCCTTTGCTGCAAAATATATTTTTTGCATTTTTGCGTTATTTTCTGGAATTACGAGTAAATCGACAAAGCATAATTGATGAAAATTCTTAAGAATTTTCAAATAATCATTACGTCCCTGATGACGTTACTAAGACAAAATCAAGCCTTTCATGCACATTTTTCACAGATCAATCGAATTTGAATGCTAAATTAGCTACTTATTGGTGGTTCCTATATTATTGTGTGATGTACTGTAATTTGAACTTTTATTTTTTACTCTACATCTGCAGACATGTAGAAGTTTTATACGTATATACTTGAGGAGATTTTTTATATTTAACTGCTTAATTTTTGCTCTCTATTTTTCATGATTAACGGCTTGCTATTATCAAAACTATATCAACTAATGGAAAACACAATTACATAACTCAATAAGAAAAACATTTAAAATTAAAAATTCTATTAGTTCCATGGTGACGTCATGAAGGACATAATGACTATCCGAAAATTCCTAAGATGTTATATCAATCATATTTGTCGCTTTTAGCCTAGAGGTGCAAAAAACGCGAAACTAGCAAATTACATATATGGTAACAGAAGATTCCTCGAATTATGGGGATTTTTAGTACAACACTTTATGGCTTTTGTGGGGCATCAAAAATTCGGCCGATTTGAAAATTTTTTTTGCACATTGATTTTTAAGGCAAACTGTCCCACATCAGGTTGTTCAAACGCAATTTTTCAAGAATGACCAAAATATGGGACACTTTAGTATACATGTATATACACATAGTGTTTATATTCAATTCTATACAACAGGACAATTTTATAAGCCACAATTACATAACTCAATAAGAAAAACATTTAAAATTAAAAATTCTATTAGTTCCATGGTGACGTCATGAAGGACATAATGACTATCCGAAAACTCCTAAGATGTTATATCAATCATATTTGTCGCTTTTAGCCTAGAGGTGCAAAAAACGCGAAACTAGCAAATTACATATATGGTAACAGAAGATTCCTCGAATTATGGGGATTTTTAGTACAACACTTTATGGCTTTTGTGGGGCATCAAAAATTCGGCCGATTTGAAAATTTTTTTTGCACATTGATTTTTAAGGCAAACTGTCCCACATCAGGTTGTTCAAACGCAATTTTTCAAGAATGACCAAAATATGGGACACTTTAGTATACATGTATATACACATAGTGTTTATATTCAATTCTATACAACAGGACAATTTTATAAGTTGAATAAAAATAGCGGTGCCATTATACTGTATTTTGGAGGTTCGCTGAAAGCTAGTTATTACGCATTTTTGTCTCAGATACAAGTAACGTCTGGGTTCTCAAGCTAACTCTTTTTATCTTCAAATCGAAATAGATTTCGCAAAATTATTTCATCTCTAAATTACTTAAATAATTAGTAATACATTTAGTAAGTTACCATTTTAACAAATATTACTGCATTCCCAGTGAACATAATATACAAAATGAAGCAGATTATCAAATATTGATGTTTGATTTCTTACATTGTATGACTCAATTCTCAATATAATAGAATTGAAGCACCTCAGTAAAAATTATTTAATATTTAGCATTAGTTTGTATAATATTTATTTGAAACCCTTTTTAAAATGTTTTGTTAAAATACGACGTTTTTATATGATAAAATATTAATATAATTTATATTCTAAAAAATATTGTAAATTTATGTTGAAAATGAAATAAGAACATCTTTTTCTAAAGAAATGAGTCAATTGCAGCTATGTCGGTTAAGTTTAAAGATATGGGGGACATAATCTCAGAATTCAACACAGTTAATCTAGTGTGGTTTTATTTTTTAAGAAATTCCTTCATTTCCTTCATATCTAAGAAACATGAACAAAGTAATGTTATCTGGAAACCTTTTGTTTCCTTTAATAAATAAACATAATGTTTCTTTTATTATTAAATTAAGGAACAATTGACGACAGATTTTCATTACAATAAATTGCAGAATTCTGCTGCAAATCATTATATTTCATTCATGTATCAATACAAAACGTTGAGATGCACTATGTGAGTAGTACAAAACAACATTTGACAATTCCCCTTATAAAAGACCTATTTTTTAAAATTGACTTATTTATCTCCAATTAGTCATATATCTACAGGATCAGAGTGACACACACCCAAATTATGTAATGAATTTGACCCTTTGAAATATTTTACAATTGCATTCTTATTGTGCCATAGAGTATAGTGGATTAAAGATGAGCTTAGGAAATGTGCGGAACTGTTCGAAAAAGTACTTTAAGCCATCGTTTGGAATTGTGGCAATTGCTAATGTAAAACGATAGTTCCCAATTATAAAATCAAACACTTTACGTGAAATCAAAACTATAAATATATATATATATATATATATATATATGGATCGCATTGATATATATATATATA
>CABFPE010000421.1:214251-225116 GCA_900660155.1 Hofstenia miamia | reverse complement strand
ATATATATATATATATATATATATATATATACATCAAATATTTTCTTTTCCAACAGTACTAAAGGAACATAAAATGTCATGTTATAATATTCTATGATTTTGTAGCACTTATGAGCCTTGTTCTTAGAATTGCAATATCGAATGATAAAGCTAAATTTTTGCTATGGCTATATACAAGACTTCCTTATATTTTTTATTGTGTAAAATGAGGAATTAAAATACTGGTGTTCAATAGACTACTGGCAATTATATTTGGCTAACAGATTGATATAAAATTTCATTGTTCTTATCAAAATTCATATTGCTAATGAATAGATGCAAATTTAGATAAGATATTTCCGTTTTTGTGTTCATTCAGCAGAATACGCTGTCATTAGCGACGTCCATCTGACGTGTATATTAATGCCAAACGTCAATTTTTAATAAATCTAACCGTTATTTATAGATCTCAAGTAATTATACTGTGGGGATGTCAATTCTTAGAGGTGCTTATATGGCTCAATAATTAATGGTTTGCAAATGGAATCAATTTTAATTTTTTGTTTACAAGCCTAAATTTGATATTTCCGTTCGTAGTAAAATGTAACAATTTCATAAGAACCAAGTTGATTCATTTCTCCAAAAAACCATCATGTATTTATCAAATGTATCAGTAGCTAGAAAAACTGCAATAATTAATTAACAAAATTGTTTAATTCATTTCTTAACTTTTAGACATTATGTCATAGAACCTAAAATGTCCCTGTGTCTGATATCCTTAGATATACCCTAAATATAATAAAGTGACAAAATCGAATCCTTAACGTTTTAAAAAAATTGATGAAAATTTCATTTGCAACTGATCTACTTAAGAAATTTGCTGGGAAAAAAATTGAAAAATTGCCACAAATGCATTAATTATTAAATTTTTTACACGAAAATAGCAATTACTAATAAATTATATTGTGTAGTGTTTAAACTTTTGCACAAATGAATTATGAAAATAGATCTCAACTACTTAAGAAAGTGCTTCAATCGATTAAGCATAAAGTTTAAATGCGCAATGCTATTTACCATAGTGTAAAATTCGTAATATTAGTATCTAGACTTGTTAAATCAAAACATCTCTTTTATATTTCTACTAATTTTTATTGAAAAATTCAAGACTGAAGCGCTTGATGTAACAACTTTCTCAATAGAAAATAAGTGGTCTCTGGTTAGTTAGTGCATTTTTTATCTTAGAATTATGCAAAAACTATTTTCTATAACTTCATAAGTTGCTTTAGATAAAAATCTCATTTAGTCGGAAACAATTTGATTCTATTGAAACTGTATGCTATTGCTCCAAAAATACATAATTCATGAATGAAAATAATATCAAGATTTTAATTATATCAAAATCAGAGTGACAAGTAAATCATTTGTTTGTCTCTTTCGTTATTTGTAAATAAATGCTTTATTTATTTTGCGAAATCTATAAACAAACTCTAAGTGCTTCATTTTGTTAAAATTTCAATGAATGTACATGTTTTTCAAATTTTGCTACTGATGCTCCTCATGTTTCATTAAATTCAAAAGAATTCGGAGCATGTACAAGCTTTCAATCAAAATCCAATTTATGCAAAACTAATTTCATTGATTACTCTGCTATAGATTTACCTCAAAAAAACTTACCTGCAATATTGCATAGACTTATTGTGCAATTCATATACACTAGTTTGTGTTTTGTAGAAGCTCAATATGTTCATGTTCAAAAATTTCAATCACGGGTACAATATTCTTAAATTGTATATTTATATAGCATTGTATAGAATGATTTAAATGGGAAATAAAAATCAATTATTTTAAAATTAAAAACAATTGTTGATTAAATTATTTGGAAATAGATTTAATTGCTATTTAAATTGATCTATTTTTGCAAATTTATAATTATTAGTACCTTACAAAACTTTCTCAACAAATGCTAATAATTAATTTCTAAGTGACCTTCAACATGATTTCTGTATGTTCTAATATGATTACCCAGATTCTTCACCTTAAATGTACTCAGAATTGCCCTGTATCATTTCTATATGTATTTATTGCATAAATTACAAGCCCTATCTTGTTTGTTAATGCGTTTAGTGGCTAATTAACCACACACAATTTGTAGATAATCGTCTATTTTCACAATTTTCTTCAGAAATCTGCACTTGTTTTTCGTCTCTGCCTCTTTATTTCTAAAGCTCTCGCAATTCTATTGAGACTAATCTTCTGTTTGAATTTATTGCTATTTTTTTGTTATTCCTGTGTTTCCAGATATTTATGTATTCTCTTGCTATAAACTACGGTGATAATCACGAAAAAAATTTTGGGCAGCAAAAAAAATTTTTCGGCGCCGTTGTAGGCCCAAACTTCCGTTTTCGGCAAAATATTGATAATTTCGTCAAATACATATTTGGAATACTAAAGGTACAGTCAATGTATTGAAATGTGAATAAAAAAAAACATGAACAATAAAACTAAATAATGAATTACAAAATGAATTTTAAAATGAATTGAATTTAATATAAATAAGCTGATTGTATGCTTCGCCCAATGTGTGAAGTTGATCCTGCAAGAATAATGGAGCATTGAATCAGTCGCTCAACCACCCCTGATGTGACATTTTGGCTGCAAAATCAATCAACATGCAAATTTATTTATCATATTTTGTTCCCAATTCTGCTGTTTTAGTGATTTTTCATTGAAATTTGAATTTCTAGAAAATAAAAATTTCGGTGGAAATTCATGAAACTAGGCAGGAATCGGCAAAATTTAGACATAGACATACATCATTTAAATGCATTTTTTGCACAGTCTTGCTTCAAAGCACATTTTAATATATTTTCGGCTCTGCCGATTTCGTCGAAAATTTTTTTCCCAGAGATAATTCACCTTTTCACTACCTTTGGCCGAGTTCTCACTCCTTTAAGTAATTGAATTTCTGACTTAATCTTCATGATTTCTAGTCTGCATCTCTGCGTCTAATATGTGTTCTACACTCCTTCAACTTTGTAGCCTTACTGCCTAACTTAGTATAGTACAATAATCATGAAGATTGAAACAACAATTTCAGATTTTTACAGACGTCCTAATTTATTTGTCCCCTGTCAAAAAACTTGTTTTCATTTCTTCAGGATATGTTCTAATGTACTTAAACACTTCTCAATATTTGTGGATGTTTTCGTAATTGTTATAATAACGATGAATACAGAACTCGGTTAATATGTCTTCTCAGATGCCAAAAAGGATCATTTTAAGAATAACTAATGGAGATATCGCTCAAAATACTCTGAATATTAAACACCAATTGCAAAACTTTGAAACAACAAACACAAAATGAATGTCACCAATGCAAAGATGGACGCCGGTGAGGTTTGCCACGTGGGTTGCGTTGCGGTGCAGGTGGACATTTATATCTTGATATATGTGTAATACTAAACTAATACAATATTAATTATACTACAAAATCTACATAATATTTGACATCATTCACTCAATTAAGCAAAATTAATAGAAAGTCAATTTGTTGATTGAAATTTTTTGGCTTAATTACTTGTAATCGACAGCGACATTTAGAAAATAGCGGGTGTGTTGCAGATGCGGATGAATTTTTCTAACAGATATGCGTGTGCGGTGCGATTGCAGGCCCACTCAGGCGGGTGCGGTGAAATGCGGTTATAAAAAATTACACACGCGTCCATCTATGATTTTCAGCATAGATTTTCAAAGTAATTGTCGCCGTTATCTATACACTTTGCCAACGATTGGCAAGTTGGTATATGCCTTCATTGAAAAATGCATCTCTACATCTTCGAAATGCCTTTACGTCACTAAACATTATTATCAGTGTATTGATGACATTTTTGAAAATAATTTTGATTTATATTTAATAAAACATTCAATTTTTGCGTTTATTTTGTGGATTAAAATGGCGTAGGAAATATGCAGTATTGAGTTAAGAGTGGATTGAGGGAAATTAAAAGCCATTGATTTTAACTATAGTGCTCCCTACTGTCTAAATGAATTGAATAAAAGATAATTGATTAATGCACTGATTTTCAACATAAGTAATAAAAACAGCAGAAATTGTATTAAAAAAGAGAATTTTGTCTTTTTATCAAGTCTCTTTTGTACATTAAATTCTGATAATGTCATTCGACATTCAATGATTACATTCTATTAATAATGCATATGCAAGTGATGGGCCCTCGTTCTTAGCGGGGCTATATTAGGAAGACAACCACACTTATGATCGAAATCCAGAAATTTTTTGCTGTATTTTTTCTATGCTTATGCATAAATTTGCATAATTATCCTAAATACATTAATACCAAAGGTGCATTACAATGACTGTCAAGTACAATGACCTCAATGGCTTATATTAGCATGGATGTATTTAACCTTTATAGTAAAAATAAGGAACATTGATTCACATGCACTTAATAGGTTTATCTAAATTGATCTTTTTAAAAACCATAAACTTATTGCCAAAATCAGTATAAAATTCTCAGGGAAAAACAAGGACATGAAAGGTCAACTACGTTATAGCATAGAAAGGGTTCATTATATTCATTTAAAAAAATACATTTCTTTATAAATTTGATGAATTTTAACCAAATTTGATGTTATTTCAATTTATTCGTCAAAAATAGAAAACATTCAACCTAAGCAAACTGACCCTAGTTGAGGAAAATATGTATTCTGGCTGGAAAATGAACAGCGGGCTGGTGTGGAGCCATAATTTTTACATATTGTTGCAACACAATATATTTGAAATAATTTCTATTTTTACATTATCAGTTTGTTTATATCCTGTTCAACAAACTTTTCCGGATTCTTAATTAACATTGATTTTTTCTAGTTTTTTTTCCCGTTTGGATATGAAGGCGAAGGTTGTTTCATTTTTTATTGAACATTTATCTTTTGAACTTGATTTTTGTCTTTAGAAGTTGACGACAGCTTCTGTTCAATAAATTTTGTATTTTCAATATGTATGTTTTATTTTACGAATATGTATTTACTGGATGGGTGCACCTGGTGATTTATCAAACTCTACACGGTTAAATATACGTTTTTATTTGAAAATGCCTTTGTGTACTCTAACTGTTGAATAATATTTTAAATAATTTTGAAATATATATGTCTACAAGCAGTGGTAGCTGCTTATTATATACTTCAAGCGGTGGGTGGGTACTGATGCAACATGCTTCACCAATTACAGTAACAATTTTATTAACAGGCAATTCCAAAATTTATGCGTAACTGGTAACATAAATACTATAAAATATAGTAAAAAGATCTTTTGAAAATATTAATAAAAGAAATAAATTTTGCGGAGGAAAAGCACTTGCCATTTTTTGGGAGAGGGGAATGTGCCAACGTGACACCCCTGCTTAAGTCGGCACCTCTATCTACATATATCCTACAATTAATAAGCAAACTAGATGCTGTTTATCTTTACGCCAATTTTTTCTTTGAAATCAGTTTTGGTCTTGATTGAATATAATTGAGTAAAAATTAATGTACGCTATTGCTTCTGACTGTTAAGTGCAGACGTGCTTAATGCTCACCATTTATAGAATAAAAAGACTTCGATTTTAATATCGTAAGTGGGTTTCCAAAATGTTTATTTTAATGAATCCATTTGTACAAAGCAATATCAAAGTAAATTGTCCTCATTGAGAAACTTGGTGCATTTATTATGCTCTTCTGACTTTAATTCAATTTAAATAAAATAAAAGCATTCGTTATCATTAAATTAGCGAAATTACAAAATTTCACAGCTTCCAATACATCTATCTAACATCTTTGTAATGCATGCTTCGTGTTTGATTGTATAAATTAATGGCTTCAATTTGTCTCATTTTCAATGTAATTTTAAAAATAAAACTTGAATAAGAGGCCAATGTGGTACTGCTAAAAGTTTTGTTTATACAGCGAATTCGGCAAAATCAATGATTGGGTTGAGTGTCAGTTTTCTAAAACGCTGAACATGTAAGGAAATATGTATTTTGCTAATGGGTTGGATTGGTTATGAAAGTCAGGTCCCATGTCAATCCTTGTCAGGAGGTGAAATTTTGGCTTAAAAGGTTGCAAAACATGATTCAAAATTAAAATCTATTACCATACGTTGTTTTCTTAAAATATTTATTTTTAGAAACCTTATTTCTCTGTTCACAAATAGATTTTCTAAATTGATGACCCAAAATGATCTATTTATACTTTGAAAAATATTTTACACAAATTGTTTATAAGGAGTGCTTCATTTCTAGTTTTGCTTTTTAATCTATAAAGCTTACATTTATTTTTTCTTAAAAAATCAAGTTTCTTTCACAATGGTTTAATTTGCAACTATCAAAATTTTAGGACTCTTGTAAAACCATTTCTAATATAGTTATCAATATTTGTTTAAGTTATTACCTTAGCCCAGAAACCTCATTTAAATTTGTCAACATATGTGATTTGAAATTGGACTTACGCCATTTTCAACAGCTCAACAGTTAGCCATTGCTTTGGAAAATGAAATTTGCATATTAAACGTTTCAGTTCAATTTGATAAAAAATAATCTTTCCAAAGTTAAAAAATAAAAGCAAAATCTTTCGAAATGTTTAAATTTACAATATAATTTTTCAATATTGTTTGTAAAAATTATTAGTGTTCATAATAAATATTTTTTGTCTGCAGTTTCTCAATGCCTACCAAAATATAGACTTGCGTCTATTAAAAGTATACAATATGCAACTAACTACTGGAAAAAATTTTTTGACGATGTTTGCAATGCGTTGTTAGTATTTACTGTAATATTATTATAATCCAAGAATTGCCAAGGCATATATATTTACAGTCAATGTTAATGGTTATTAATTTTATGTGATGATGGCTTCAGAAAAATTTGATTTTTGTTAAAATTAAAATGACTTCTCAAACAATGTGTCTTTTCTCAAATACAATAACGACCTCAAATTAAAGTGAATCTGATTCAAAATAAAAGGAAGAAAGAGGAGACCATTTTCTATTTTTCTAATTTTTCTTAAATTCACAGTATGAATCCTATTACTTAATAGGTTATTTTATCAATATTGAAAACTACCCTTCAACAATCTTAAATGATTTTTAATATGAGCATGCATTTTTTCATAAATTATAATCGTCATAACTACAAATCTATAAATCATGTTAGTAGTACTAGGGCTTCGGAGCACTCTGAAAAATGAAGCTGCTTCAGCTCCCGCTCTGGAACACATTCTTATCAAAATTTACCTCCAGCTCCGGCTCAGGAGTGTTGGATACTAATGGCTCCAGCACCTGCTCCGACTCCAATATGATCTGGGCTACAAAATATTCAAAAATACGAAAATTTGTTAACTTATTGATTTTTTCAAATTTTAGCGAATTTTTTAAAATTTTTAAGATATATTCTTATTTTATAACATTGAGGCCTTTGTGAACCAAAAACTATTTTGAGCTAAAGTTGTTCAATTTCAATAAACATCTGACTCAGGCTCCAGCTCCTGTTATGCCGATATTTTAAATGTTGCTAAAGCTTTTGCTCCCTGCTTCGAGGAAAATGCTCAGCTTCGTGGCTCTGGCTTCAAGCTCCGGTTGCAGCTACAGCTCCGAATCAAATTTCTGGTCGCATGGACAGTGACCTTTTAAGGATATTCTCAATCTGCTTTCATATGCTACAGTGTATGTAAAATGAATTTTTCAGTTTCTCACAAACTTGCATCAATCAAAAAATAAGACTGACCCAAATTTACCGCTTTATGCTTTTAGTAATACATGGGTCGAACCAATGCTTCTCCACCTGTCTTCCATTTTGTTGCACTTTCAGTGTCACATATGGTTTACGCCTTAATATTGAAAGTTCTTTCATTTCACATAATGAACATTAAAATGCAAATCTCTAATGTAAGTAA
Organism: Hofstenia miamia; assembly: GCA_900660155.1. Classification (NCBI taxonomy): domain Eukaryota; kingdom Metazoa; phylum Xenacoelomorpha; order Acoela; family Hofsteniidae; genus Hofstenia; species Hofstenia miamia. The sequence goes on along the minus strand of CABFPE010000421.1, from coordinate 217,193 downwards.
AACTCTATTTTTTAATAAGTATAACAGTTTATTTACAAAGATATTTTGAATATTTCGGTATGACAACAGATACAATTAATTACACAATATGAATGATGTGATTTTACTATACTTGGAGGAAAATCATCTCTTGGAAATAAATGTTAAATTATATATGTTATTTATTTTTGAAATTGATAGATATTCAAAGCGTTTAAATCTAAACTTAACCTTAATAAGAGCATATGCAATAGGCGACGTTTTGTCCGGCTGTTGGTTTAATGTGCTCGATATCTTTATTCTGTGAATACTTTTTGGATGTGAGTTAATTATATATTCTAGAAAAGTAGAAATCTGTCAATTAACCGAAGCAGGTGAAGCAGCATTGACAATTTAATACTTGAAATAAATTACTTGGAGAAGTAATGCGTCTCTAAAAGAGTTGTAATAAACAAGTACAATAAACAAATATTTTTCACGTAAGCACAAAATACATATTTTAACTATACACGGTGATAGAATCCGCCTACTCAATTTCTTTTTATTGGATTTAGCATTGAAGACGTTAGATGGGGCGTGGTGTAATGGATAAAGTTTACAGTGCTTTGGAATTTATATTTGGCAGAATTTATTCGAATTATCTATTCGGAATACACTTACCTGCAAGCAGCAGTATATTTTGAATTTTTTAAGTTCTCAACGTTATATGTAGTTTTGAACACTGTTTTGTCAACAATGAAACACGTTCAAAATCATGATTTCTATACAATGTCCATAGAAATCACAAGTAGACCAAGTCAGCGTTTGTTGGCGAACAACATAACAAATATCTGGTATCCTTAGTTTATATATATATATATATATATATAATTTTGTACACTTTCACTCCGTTTTCATTACCATTACCACAGTGGGTTTAATAATTGCTTTTTTCCAATTATAGTTCTATAAATTAAATGCAAAATCATTTCTACATTCTCAATCAATTAGTAAACATTTTGCCTCGCCTTATTAGCATAATAAAAATGCTACAATTAACTTTAATTTTACTAGAAATTTTTCAAAATCAGTAAAGGGTTTCCCAAAATATTAAAACTCTTAAGACTCACGAACTGATGAAGATAATTAAAATCTCAAACCCACGTGATAGAAAATTATTTTCTTTTTCTTTACTTTTATTCGCGTCGTTCTTTGACTTTGTACACACCGCACCTTAATGGGGGCAGTATCTCTTCAAAGAGGAAATTATTTGATGGGTAGTTGCAGTTTCAATGGTCATTACATCGCCTTATTTTCTGAACATTAGGTATGGAAAAACTTGAGTGTTTTTACAAAAATAGGATTTCTCATTAGAAAAAACTATATTTGTATGTACTTCAGGCGCAGGAATAAACCTTAGTCATTGCATTAGTCCATATCAAAGGGTTTCAAAGTTTCTTAAAGGCTTGGATAAAGTTGTTTAAAAATGTGAATAAAACGGTTTGTTACTTTAAAGTAACGCCATGTTGTTCTCATGAGCATTAGACCGCCTCATTATCTGAACACTAGGAATGGAAAGAATTTGAATGTATTACTTCACGCACACAAACAAGTTATAGGACAAATCTTCATCATTGCATAAGCGGCCCAACCCCATTTATGTGTCTCTGTAAAACGCTTTCAATATTTCTCAACAGGCTCGGATAAGATTGCTCAAATATGTGGACAAATCGATTTGTTCCTTAAAAGTAATGATAGTAGAGATAGGCTTAATCGACAAAAGCATTGATAACAAAATAACTGAAAAGAAAATATAAACATTAGTGAAGGAATCTTTTTTTCAAACCGTCCATAGAGGTTTATAAGCCTTATGAGTTCGCATAAGAACGTGTGCTTCCACTTTTCCACATTCACACATGCACTTGCACACAATTTGAAGATCCTTTGAGGTGTAAGTCTTAAAAATCAAATTCCGTGAGCTTTGTAAAATTTGTTAAAACGTTTTTCACCAAAGTGCTATTGCCAATTACGTATGTTGTTACAAACTTAGAAAGGCTGCAAAAAGTAACTATGCACCTTCATATCCTTCAATTAAACTTATTGTTAGCCATGGGAATGTAGTATTTCGACTAACAAATCATCTTTCACATGAATAGAGAATATATATGACGTAAGTTAATTGCAATACAATAAATAATTTCACAAAGTCAGAATTCAATTAAAGCGTGGGTAAATATCGCCCTTAATAAACAAAAGGTTGAAACTACACTTTTCGCAAAAATACATTTCATACATAGAAATACAGTTTGGTAAACTATTTCCCATATTTAAAATGAGTTATATTCAAATTTTCATTTGTTGAGTACTTATAGACGAACTGCAATTTCATCATCGACTTTAGAATAAAAACACTGTAAATCTTCTTTCTAAAGGTAGGAAATGTTGTCAAAATTTCTTAGAAAATAAATGAAATCTATTTTGCGTAAGCTAAGAATTGGAGAAAGACAAGAATAAATCCTTGGTATTTTGAAAACAATATAAAACATTTTATAAGACACTGGGGGAGGTGTCGATTTCATCGCCCCCTCCTAACTACGCAACTGTCCTAAGCCACTCCGCAGGTATTTTAGGATCTTCTGACAATAGAGTCTTAACAATCTCAATGTTGTGATATGGTCTTACATATTCTTTTCGACAACTGCGATCTGCACAACCATCAACCAAGAAAGGCTTTTTATTGAGCTCACCATAATATTTGTCTTACAATGATTTACGAAAACATTGAGATTATGCATGCACTAAGGCCTTTGTTGTGTTAGAATGCAGAAAGTTCATTATTAACGTGTAAACTGCATTAGGACAAATTGAAATTGTGCTTGTCATTTCCTATCACGTAGTAATGATTACCTTGCGAAGACAAAATATCATATATATATATATATATATATATATATATAAATGCATTGATTATAATCAACAAAATT
>CABFPE010000421.1:194007-212181 GCA_900660155.1 Hofstenia miamia | reverse complement strand
GATGTAGAGTTGGGGTGACCAGGTGGTTTTGGTATTGGGAGTTCATTATTGTGAAGCACTGGTTTGATTGCAGATTGCACTTCAGGATAGTTTAAATTGTGTCGTCTGTTAATAGTAGCACCTTTAATATTAGTTTGGCAAAAGTAACAATCATGGGTGTGATCTCTTTGAACTCGCCACACCATAGGTATTCCAAACTTGAATTGTCTATTCTTTCCTTTGTACCATTCATGAAGGGTCACTGAACATGTATGACAAACAATGTGGGGAGCCCATGGTTTGTCTTGGTCTCCATACTTGATGCCAAAATAATGAAAATATGCCTCCTTTATTATAGATGTTGGCTGCTGACTATATGACCGTGGAGTAAATAAACCACACACATAACAAAAGAGATCAGGACTGTTAATGCAACCACGAGATGCCATGCTGAAAATTACACTAAAATACAAAATTGAATGATGGTGTTATTTAAGTAATTTGTTACAAAATAGACATACACAAATCAATACAGATGAATGCTATATAAATATTTTTCTATCCCTCTTTCACTATTGTGTCTCACTTATCAGAAAACTCCCCTAATTTTCATTGGTCAAATCATTGCATTCGTAGAGATATACACAGAACTAGTTTATAATCTATTCTTTAATTGAGATTTATAGAATGTGCAATATCATTTTCTATCAATATTATAAGTAGACATTTAACTCTGTATGCCTGTATTAACTCCTACTTACAGGTTTGAAAGTAAATATCGAGTGATCTAATAAAACTGCATTTTTCCAAAAATTCAAAACTCAATATCTCTGGATCTAAAGGACATAGATACATGGGACTTTCCTTGTTAGAAAGATCTCAATCTCCTCTTTCTAATGATATATATTTTATGTCTCTATGATATTTAGATCCAGAGATATCAAATTTAGAATTTTTGGGAAAATGCCATTTTTATTAGTCACCCTATACTTGTTGGGGTATAGAGCCAAAGTCAGGGGACCTGGGAGGAAAAAACTGAAGTGATATTCGTGATCTGTGACCAAAATTTAGTGGAAAACAGTAGAAATTATCTACTTCACAAAATATTTGTTGATAATTATCATTCACACTTTAATGTTCACTTGAACATGGAGCAAGCAAATTACCATCTTTGTTATTTTTAGTTGCGCTTAGTACAATTTGATTGGCAAGGATGACTTGATAATTTAAATTCGGTGTCATTTATGAACAATCCTATACAATTAGTTACTAGGTTTCGTAGCTAATAATTGAGATATTCACTTATGCAAAGTGGTGGTGCAATGAAAATGGGCAAGTGACTTAAAATTATGCAGGGTAAAAACTAATTTTATTTGAGGTGAAGTTTTGTCAATTAGCACAATTACGAAAATTGCTTTCATAAAATTGTATGTCGTCTCTAAATAACTTTCTATTGTAGATTATAGAAAACAGCTCTTTGTTCCCCCAGTAAGTGCAGTTTCAGTTAAGTGAGAGCCGGGGTGTCTCTAGTTCTGTACGCTGACAATGTCAGTACAAAAAATTCAGACGTCTACAAAAAATGCTTACAAAATTTAGCCTTGAATTTCCTAACATTGTTAAAATTTTCAAATTTAAAGAAGTCAGTTAAGTGAAGTGGCCTTAGAAACGCCATTGATTAAGAACAGTAATAACTAATGACTTACTGCTTTATTAAGTTTGTTGCAAATTTAATGCAATTAAACAAATACAATATTATTTTTGAATCTAAATATAATGTGAGTATGTATCATAAATATATGTATGTACTTAACATTTGCACTCTAGTCAATAAATTGATTCGTAAACAAAGCATTATTTTGATTTTTAAATTGTTAATGAAATCAACCGATTGATGATTTGAAAGTAAGGAAGTAACTTTGACTATTATTTATTTCTGAATTCTTGGAAACAATTATAAGTACTAAAGTAAGATTGCTTCTTTCGATGTATGGCTTTAGATCAAAATGACATTAAGCGTAAAATTAATGCTATATTGCCTCACTTTGACAGTACTTCCGGCAATTTCTTTTATGACATGTTAACTTTGGTGATTGGAAGTCATAAATTATAGAATATGCATCATGGAGTTAATAAATGTATACACCTGCTTCAACAACTTTTAAGATTTGATGCACTTTATTTATGGGAGAACAATTTTTTAAATATCTACCATTTGCTGAGAAGCTTTATTTTGCACTTCAGAACTGTATTTCAAGTACATTTAGTCTGTGATTTCACCTGATTTGTCTATATAAATTGTCTAGTTGTGATCAAGCTAATTACTATATGAACGGGTATAAGAGATCGGACTTATTTGGGACGACGTATTGGAAGAAATGGGATCCATTTCAAAACACTTACTATTATGCAACATTGCATGAAATCAGCCAAAAGGCAGGAATGCTTTATAATTCATGAACAATGTGTTGAAAAATAAAATTTACAGTTTTACATTTTTCTTTAGTACCATACTCTTATAAAGCTAAATTTAAGTTTTTCAATTTCCGAATGTAGATTTTGTTACAATTTCTAACATGCTCACCTTGGCCTAGGAAACTGAAAAATTTATGAACGGTTTTGCCAAGCATCATAAAATGGGCCCAAAATGGTGCGAACTAGCATTAATTTAAATGAACCTCACCGGATTTGAATAGTGCCTAAAATGTCTTGGGGATGGGCCAAAAAATGTTGCCTCATGTTCACCTTTGGCGGGCATTCGAATGGGTTTTTAGTCATTTTACAGCCGCAAGTGAAGCTACATCTATTTTCGGTTGTGTTTGTATTACCAATACTAATAATCGCTCCATTAAGTTTTGTCACAGAATTGGCTAAATAAAAGAGGACAGAGTTAGATCCTTAAGAAAACAATAATAGGAAAACTTTGTTCAAAAGGCTGATTATAAATTTGACTTCCACTCTATTTCTATAGAGAAAATAGGCAATCCATTGAAATTTGACTGGCTAATTTTCAAGAATTTACACGAGATTTCTTGCTATTTTCTGCCAATTGTTTCGGGAATGTTTGTTGCAGGTTATATTGTACATATTTATCATATTCAAAACACATTCAAGGGTCAGTTTGGGTGATGGGTAGCTCAACACTTATCTTTCGAATCGCCTCCTCTAAATTCTGTTAATTGGAAATCAAATTTTATTCATTTTTTGTTTCCATTTCCAACAAATTTATATGGAAATTTCCATGGACGAGACAGAAAATCAATAAAAAAACACAATGATGTTGTTACAGGCTTTGCTATAAATATAAAAGCGACATATGACAATAAAATCTGTGAGAAACGATCACTTAATTATGTAAATTTTCCGATTTCACATAATCATAGAAGAATCAGATTTTAAGCAAGCACTTATTATAGCTTTATAATGAAGTTAGTAAATTTAAGCTATGAATCATATTTTGTGAATTTCAGGTAACAAGTATCATCCCATTCTTACAGCAGATGAAGCTCGGAGAAGTTCTGCTCGACCATCCACTCTTCGACACTTGCTAACTCCGGAGCAACAAAAGGAGTTAGAAAAATCTTGTGAAGATGTATCATCAGAGTCCAATGAACAACTAAACCAGGGATCCAATAACAACCTCTTCACTGAAAATGAAGATTCTTCTGAAATCGATGATGAGGTATTCGGTTATTTATTAAAATTATTGTGACATATACCAGATTTTCTTAATTCACGTGATTACGTAAAATATATATGTGAACTTGTTTCTATGAATATTTCAGGGTTTTCCAATGCTTACAATCTTAAGCATTCGAACTTGAATCAGTTCGCAAAACTCGATAGAAAAAATTCGGAAAAGAAATAATTAATAATTGAACTCGAAATCGATTGAAAATTCACTTGTAAAAAATCAATTATATTAAACTTCAGCTTCTGCACCATTTGAAAATGAATATTTTTACCTTAAAAAACTCGCAATTTTGTTAATATTTGAAAAACTCTATTGAAATCGGAATCTTTTTCAAAAATACCCTGGAAAATTTCATGCATGATCATAGCCTACTGAATAAAAAAGGTACGAAAACTTGCTTTAAAATGACATTCCTTTGTCAAAGCAATCAAGTGAAAGCCAATCACTCTATGCTATGGTATGATGTAGCAAAGACTATCTTACAGAGGAAGTGTTAGGAATTTTATATTTTTCATGGGTAGGATTAGAATATCTCTATTTAAAACATTTTGAAAATTGAATCGTTGATTCAGCCGAAATAAATTTGTTAATACTAGGTAACGCTAGAATTGCTGGTACTGCAGTTTATATTTGCTATGTGTATGTAGTAAATTAAGATTTAATGTCTTTAAGTAAAATGAGCCTTGAAATTCGACCCTTATTCTGATTAATGGCGTCAGTGCATCTCCGTTNGCAATGCACATGCTCATATATATATATATATATATATATATATACAGTATTTGAATTAAGTGTTGGAACCAAACTTTAAAATATATTATTTGTGGCATTAAACAAAACTCTAGATAAAACTGCCTATTAACTTTCATGCTATTCTCTAGAGTTGGAATATCAGCCAAAATAATAACAGCATTTTACTTAAATACTCAATTCATCTTGAATTAAAGACTCTTTGTTTACACTATGTTAATCTGTACCCTGAAAAAATGTTTTTCAAAGTTTGACAGAAAGTGCTATTTTCTTTATGAAAATTGCGAAATCTTTTCTATCAGTGCTGATTGACTTTTGCTACAATTTACGAGTGCAAGGACAGGTAAACAAGGTGGGGACCGTAAGAGTTATGCCCAACTCGTCCTAGAGAGTACCTCCTTTCGTGATTCCTGGATATTAATAACCACAACTCGATGTGCGCGTCAGTGTACGAAGTCCTGCACCTACATCAGATGTTAAAACCAGGGTAATAGATGGTGCCACTATGTGTACCTTGTACATATGGGGGCGGTAACGGTCGAGAAGTCTGTCTGTTCAATTTTAGGTGAACAGACGGCAATACAATGGTAATACTGTTAGGAAGACTGCTACTAGTGCCAGCAATGAGTGCGCTCATGGAGCAGTCATACAAGGATAACTCTTTGTCTCTGGCCTATGAGATAGGCCTAGACCAGCATTTGCTGTGCCTTCCTGTGAGGCAGCTTTGCTTTGTCACATGTAGTTATGATCCGATATGCCTTTTAATCGGAGTCTTTAATTCACTAGATGCTTTGCATTCAGTGAATGTGCCCGCACTCCGATATAATTTCCGGATCTTTATAGCAGCCACCAGGCGCTCTCAAAGTAACCACCGCTAGTAGCCTTGGTTGGCCAAAGCGGGAGAGGCGCAACCCTCTCAACTGAAGTTCGGCCTTCGGCTTTACTCTGCTGATCAGACTCAACACAGGTCAGCACTCTGTCGCCAGAGGTTTCTAACGATCAACCCGCTCTTAGTGACACACTTCAAGGGTAAGGTCCAATAGGATCGTGGACTCACCCACTCATCAGTCAGTCGACTTCTTTAGTAACAAGATAAGAAGCGAGCGTTTGTGTTTCATATTAAATGGTAAATCAAGACTTATAGTAAAACTCGTGATTTGAGCAAGCCAAGAAATTCTGCACTGCGTATAAATAATTCATGCAGCCAAGAAACGGCCAGGCTGCTCTCTAAAAGTTACCCCTGTAGCATATATAAATACATATATATATATATATATAGATATTATATATATATATATATATATTATATATGTATATATATAGAAACATAATCTCTTTTATATATATATATGCAGTATATAGGATTTTTTAACCAAAATATCCAGCTTTCAGAAATTTTGACAATTTTATCTACATTCATAACCTACACATCCAAATTTCATTCATATCNGTATATATATATATATATATATATATTGGCACTTATAATTAATAAAATGGAGTTCGTGTACGATATTTCGTTCATCATCATATTCAAAGTACCCATTGCTAATTATTTAAACAAATTTGCTTAAAATTTTCATATCTTTTTCAAAAACCCCTTTCAATTAGTTCTCATTCCTCCTGCATATTATTACGCTGATTATCAAAAATCCCATTGCAATTTGTCAACAAAACCATTTTTTGCAACATAAGGGAAATTACTCCTTAAAATTTACATTTTTGATCTTCGGAGCTATTCATTACTTGTTTGAAGCAAGCCCATCTATCACACGTATATTTATATAAATGGGCAAGATTCGACGCATCTGAATTATATCTTTATTGGCATTAAAATCATTAGCTTTCACTATAATTGATGTTTTAATCTTGTAATTCAAGTTTTGTACTGTTTTAGCAAACATTTTCAATATGCTTTTATGCATATTGCTCATCTATATGGTATTGTCCAAAAAAATTCCAAAAATAGTGCTTTTCCGATTTTTTCTTCTTTTAATGCTAAAAATGTAGATATGGTCTCTGATTTATTAAATGTTTGGGTATATTCACTATATTTTAAACATATCTCAAATTCTCCTTAAAAATACTTAAACCTGTTGAAAGTATGCTTGTCAGTGGCAATTAAAATCTTTTTATATATATATATATATATATATATATAAATTTCATATTATTGTTTGAATTTTACTGAAGAAGTAACATAAACTAATAATTTATTAGAAATTTAATTCAAAAGCACCTGTAGTGATGTGTTTTGCCCATATTCCCACTAGCGTTACTTTCATGTACTTAAAATCGATTTGTTCGGATTTTTGAACAATTTTGCCCAAGTCGATTAAGAAATATTGAAAACCTATTATATGGACACATCTATGGGTTATAGGAAACCGGTGACTTCGTGCAAAATAACGGATAGCGCCAAGTCGAAAAAGAAAAAGGAGAGATTAATTCTCTATTTTGTGGTGTTTTAGACTTTAAATATCTTCGTTAGTTCGTGAGCTAATGAAGTTTGAAATATTCACTATAAACCATGCCTATTGGTATAGACCAAACTAAACAACGAAAGCATTGCTGTTTCCTATGAATCCTCAAGACAAATTCCAGAAAATGTTCTTCATTAATGAATAAATGAAACTGCATTCGGGCTTTCAACCTTTATTCGATATTATTGATGTCGCCCATTCTGCAATAACGATATCGTTTTCTTCAATTTCTCTCGTTATTTTGCACTGCTCAGACATTGCAGTGACTTTTCGGCTTATCCCAATAGTCTTTAAACCTGAATATGTTTTAAAAATGGGCATAGAAATTTCACAATTAGACGCAGAACTGCCACGAATATTCGATTATTGTATTGTGCATAGTCTATGCACAACTCATAGTTCAAGAATGCATATTACCATTTTTATATTGATCGTTTAAGCAATGTTTTTTGCAGAACGCACAAGCAAATTTGATAAAAAAACAAACAAGAAATGAAAATTGGAAAGAAAGAAAATGTAGATAAAAATATCAAAAGGCCACATGCGTGCAGCATATGACTGACGTCCAATGTAAATAACATTCAATGTATATATAAGAAGGGAATTGAATTAAGTATATGTAGTAGGATTTAAACGAAATTACTGTCTAAGGAATGCAAATTTGTTTTAAATCGCCTTACTACCATATACAAATTTTTCATGTATATTCAAAATAATATGCAACAATATTTTCGCTTTGGAAGGCCTCTCTGAGGCATTACTTTAAATGTCTGACATAAATGACTAATTTTTGCACTATCTTCATTCTGTCTAACTCTCAACAATATGAAAGCAAGAACTTTGCATTGGAAAACACGAGTTCGAAAATCGATAATTTCCTTGATGACGCTTTGATGCACTAATCTAGTCTTGATGACCCAATTTTAACTGCGTAAGAAGTATCAATTATTGATTTAATTTCGCAGCTGTTGTGAACTAAAGACTATAACCAATTTACCATTTAGTTATCTTTAGGAGACGAAATAAATGCCAAAATTCAAATACTCTTAGAATTACATTGCACATTTCAATATCATCGTATATCTATAAAACATGAACATACTATATAATTCTATGTTTTAAACACAGACTTCGTTAATAAGAAATCCGTGGTTATAACATAATTCTGCTTATATCCAACTTTGCCTAGTATGCAAATCCATTGCACTAATTAATTGCATTATTTAAATTTGGACACTGATTGATCGAATTTTTTTAAATTAGGGTCTACACCGATGTTGTGTTACAGACACATGGGGTAACTTTCACCGTTTACTGATTACATAGATTTCAATAACATATTAGATAAAGAGATACACAATCTTCAAATATAAACGCTATTTATTTGATTTTCTTGAATTTATGTTTATGCTGATGTGATCAGCTGCCATCGTTGATTTATGAAGGAAAGTGTCTATGAAATGGGATTTGACAGTGTTGAAGTGTGAAACATGTGGGTTACTGATTTGGGGAAAACACTCAATTAATTGTGTATATTAATTCCTGTATTATAGTTACTGGTCATTGATAAATAAGAATCAAAGATTTCTTTAGGACTACCTAAAATTTGGTTTTCACTTATTTTCAACATAATTGTAAACTGCTAGAAGCCTGCCATGTCTCATACGTTTTAGATAAATGTTTATTATATTTATTTATTAAAATTAATTATTTATTATATATAGATTTCAATAAATAAAAATATTGTGAAAAAGCTTAAAGAGGTGACTAAGATTATGAAGGAAAAATCAAATTCCTTTAGAAGGATAGTTTGTTGCTGTGATGAAAATCTAAATTTTGAAAAATGAGAATAATCAATAATCCTATAAAATATTCATGTACCTCGTGTCTGCAATAATAAAAGTCTTACTGCTTCTGTTTACAGAAATAAATCTTGGATATTATCATGAAAATGTTTAAAGTCAATTTTAGCTTGAACAAAATTTTAAGTTTAAAGGTGGGAACTGTGCTAGCTATAGTTTTTAGCCACTGAGAATTATATCAAATAAGAAAAAATTTAAGTGTTTCAGAGAAAGAAAGAGTAAATCTGTTTACATATACATGCCTATATGAATTAAGGCTTTTGATAAATAACTAATGTTTGTTTAGGGTGGCAACAATAGCTCAAAGACTACTTTGTCAGTGAAGTCCTCACGGATGCTGTTAGAAGTTCCTACTCAGATTTACTTAACAATTCCCACGATATTCTCACGTCAAAAGTCAAAGAGTATGCGCGAAAATTCCAAATACTCGCGCAGAAAGTCAGTAAACTTATCAAGAGCAATGAGCTTGGAGATGAAAGGTTTGTCCTTCATGCCTCTTAAATTAATTATTCAGCAAACATAATTTATTTACAAAGCATACCAGGGAAATGAATATTGAAATGAGTCCACACAGTAAATGATGATATGACGTTCGCATAAAATTATATTACACTTAGAATTTGTTACAATTCAAAATATTTTTCCATTTTCAATATTCATACTATTCTGACCGAGGACTAATGATTTAGTGTTCCATTTGATCCTAAAGTAATGAACTGGACATAAAAATTTACTAATTTTGAATTAATAGGAAAAATTCCTTAGTGACCTGTAGGCTTATTAATGTGTTTTTCTCTTACGCAGTCTAAAGTAAACAATGCCATTTATACGCAAAATTTCCTTTTTAGAGTTTATACATGTGCATATTTGTGTGTACCAAATTTTATAGTTTATATATGTTACAGTAAGATTGTAATTTAGTGAAATGCAGAAATTTTCAAGGAATTTTTTGTGAAATTCACTTACCTATATTCATGAAAGCTCTAAAGCATCTAAATACTTCCTGAAAAAAAATCCTAATCCCAAATTGAGTGATTCTACAAAATGCCCAAGAGAAGCCAGCAATTTCACAAATTCTTCCCGAAGCCTTAGAGATTTCACGAAATTCATATGTAAATTGCTTTATGTAGCAAGTTTCTTTATTAATCATATATCTCAGTACAACAATCTAGCAAGTTTAAAAAATACAAAAATAAATGTGTTCAAACAAGCAAATTTCATTGATTTTGTGAATTTGGAAAGAAGAATAAACCCTCTGCTCTCTTATTGTTTTTTACAGCGCGCTCCAATGAAAATTCATTTGTGCTTATACTGAAAGCAAATGTGTTCATTCAATTTTTAAGTGTGATATGGAAGCCAAAGTTGCAAATTTTATAAAGCTGGTTAAACATTTCCAACATTAATATGTCAATTATTGGTATGAAAAATATTATATATTTTTTCAATGCAATAGTAATTTTTTAATCAATTTCTTGAATACATGTATATATTGGCGCAATTTACTTACCCATCAAAATTAACATCATTCCTTAAAAATTAAGGTTTATATATATATATATATATATATATATATATATATATATATATTATTTTGCTGTCATTCAGTCTTAGCACATTTCTAATTATTAGAAATTTGATCTAAATTCAATTTCCTTTAAGATATAAATATATATTTGGAATTTAAGATATTTATTTAATTAAGTGAGTCTTAGTCATGAAAATTTTCAATGACAACTTATTAATTTAAAAGCAATTTTTAGGTGATGAACATGAAAGCAGATCAATAGCCACATGTCGTGAGTGTCCCCTTTGTTCAGAACTGCGTGGAAATTCAAATGAAAGACTAAGATCTTCTGCTATGCACAAAAATAGAAGAAATTCCAAAAGTCTCACAATTATCATAAACGACCACGAGGAACACTCCAAGCAAGGTCAAAGAAGAAAATCTAGATTTAGCGCTGAGGCTATTAACAGAGTGAGTGATTTTTTTCTCAACTTGTTTTGTTGTATATTTTTTGCAAACTTTGTATAAATAATAGCGCTATTTTGTGCATCAAAATTATTTATACGTTTAACAACATATCTTTTTTACAAATTGAATTTTTACACCAATGAAAATCAAACGGATTTAATTTTGCGATAGCAAAATTAGCATCTTTTATTGTACCATTATACTACAGATAGAATAGTAATAGAATAGACATGAATGAAACAGTGAAGGCTTATCTGTTGCAATGCCTAATATTGATATACAACTTTGAATATTAACAAAAATATAGAGTGAACAACCTTTTACATTATTTTCAAATAGAGTTAATTTGCTTAGGTTATGTTGAATTTCTAATATTTCTTTTGTAATATAAGTCAAAATTGCTTTACAGAACCCATTGAAATCGACCGCCCATTTGAACGCAAAGTTTCAAGAAACCCATAACAAAGGTGTCTCAACAGTGTGCCGAGCACTTTCAAAGGCAGGGATCTGTAAAAAGTGGGACTATTAACACAAAAACAGAAAGAATACCGGGTTAGCCTCTGTGAGACATGGTTGCTGAATGGATTTTTTGGAAATTTTTTCACAGTCCATGTTTCAGCTTCATAACAACATTTCTCATTGTTTTACGACAGCCAAGACGCCTCTCAAGTAATCTCAAAATTTTCCCGAAAATACATGGTTTGAGGTGCTTTGAGCGTTAAAGGTTTTTACCTGAAAATTTTGGAGGGAGGTACTGTAGACAGTTCAAAGAAAACTTATTTGTTAGCAGAGTTTATCCCATTTGCAAACTGGTGTTGTCGGACTGGATAGATTGATCAATAAGATGGGGCTACCCTCATACTTCCAAGACATACCCAAGATGTCTTCAGAGAAAAAAATCTATAAATTTTGCAGTTATTTGCCAAATCACCGGACTTTTCCCCTATAGAAAATTTTTTGAGATCATGAAGGACAATGTTGAAAAGAAAACTCCAAAAAATATGCAACAATTGAAGCAATATTTGCTGGAGCCCAAAGAAAAATTTTTCAGATAATGCAGAAAAATTTGATAGACTCAATTAAGAACAGATATTTGAAATGTGGTCGCTCCGTAGGCAATGTTGCTTAATTTCTTATAGAAAACTTAATTTGCCATCAATTATTATACATTTTGTTAATTTTTGGTTGTTGAGATTGAAAAAATTCTGTTTCTCATTTTTTTACCGTAGCTATAAGAATTATAACAAAATATTTTCCTTCAACAAACAATATTGTTTTTTCATAGAAACAGAAGGTTAAATTGGAAACTACTCTTTCGATTTCCCACAACCCTACTTAGCTTTTTGATATTGTCTAAAACACTTGCATGCAGATTTCCTTAATGTTACGAGCAATGATTGAAAATACTGCATTCTTTTATATAACTACCCTACGTTTTATATCTACCCTACATTCTATATTTTACAAAAATATTACGATGTAAATGATATCTAGTATTTTAAAATTACTTTATGTAGCTCATAATCAATGTATTTAGAGTTCGAAGCAAAGTTTAAGAGACCTTCAGCAAACGGAAAATAAAAACAGTAGCTCATACATAAAGAAGGAAAGCAGATCACAATCTCGTTCTCGAAGTAATTCCAGACGAAGGCTATCTCGAAGTTATAGAGTATCTTCATCATCTTCCAGCGATGAAGACTATCGTTATAAAGCTAAACTCAGGCCTTCAGGATCTGCTGAATGTTCTCCAAAAACCACCCCTTCAGCGAAAAGGCGTTCTGTGCGTTCTCGAAGTCGACATGGTTCAACTGCTGAAAAACTCAATAGAATGAGAATCAATTCTTTTGAAAAACACAATGATTGCATCAGATCATCGCGGAACAACTCGTATGAATTTGAAATTAAAGATGAGTCATGTAAAATTAAATTGTCAAATGAAAAAACACGTCTCAAGTTTAGTGATGATGTCAGCGCGTCAGGGATTAATAAGTATAGATCAAACTCCAATTGTGAGGAGAAAAAATTAACGCTGGAACCACAGAATGAGCATAGAAGAACGAAAAGTATGCGCGTAAGTTCTAGTTCACAACATCAGAGGCCTAGATCTAGTTCAAGAACTTCAGCATGTAATAGTCGCAGATCATCAAGAGAGGTTAGTGGAAAAGACTATCTAGCAATTCCAATGGATCAACCACCTGTAAGGAGAAATTCAAGGTTGGTCTTTTGCTATTAAAATATATATTAATAAACTTTTGTCAGTTTGCATATAATACGATCATGCTTAACTGTGTAGTATATTTGTAGTGTAAAGTGTCAACATTGTCATTTCAAAAGTTTAGTTCAATATAAATTCTTAAGATAATAGAATTAATTCCGTTACAATTTTCAAATTACTAATCATCAGAACAAAATTGTTTCTTAAAAATCCATGTCCTAATTTAAATACAAAATGTAAATAATGTCTTAGATAAGCAAAAGAAAGTTAGAAAAACATGCAAATCAATAATGCAATTTTTTAAAACGGTTTTTGCACAATAGCTCTTCTAGTTAATAGACTAAGTAAGTCCTGATGGAATACATCGTAAATAAGTAGTTGGAATTTCACTTAATAAGTGTGTACATTCTGAAAATACAACACTTAAAAAACGAAAGTGATGTATTCCCCGAATGAAATTGAGTTCCGCTTCATTTTGTTATAAGTTATTAACTACTTTCAGTAACAAAATTGTACGTATGAAGCAAACTAAAATACGAGGATACAATTTTGAATTCACATTGAGAAGTTCATTTTTATTGGTATTAATCTCTATCAATTTCTTATAATTTAGAGGAGAAGTACGACGAGTTAAAAGTACAGAACAATATTTTGAAACTCCAAATCAGAGCAAGCATATACGCACTGGATCTGTAAGAGCTACTCGGCATTATCCAGAACCAGTAGAACCCTCTGAACCCAATCGAAGACTATCAAGTTTTGAAGACTTTTATAATTATAGTCTGCGTTTAGCTGGACATGATGTGGTTGTCCCAAGTTTAGAATAACAACACAAATACTTTATGTCGTATGCCTTTCAATGGCAAACCAACATATTAATATCATAACTGCCTTAAATGGTGAAATTTTCTATTTCATGCATATTTAACAAGAGCATTGAGTGATACTTTAAAATATAAAATATCTACTACTACAGCAATGTATATTCAATGACAATTTGAATAAATTAACTAGAGATGGTCATACTTTCATATAAAATATATGACAACCTCTGGAATGTCTCGTTTTCTCGAATCCACTTGATGTTGATTTTATATACTGTCTACTTTTGTATTCCGAATGGGAAGCAATTTGTAATTTTTATAAATGTTGTATTTGTAATTGTGACAGAATCTTGCACTGCAAGAGTGAAATGATTCAAACATAGAATATAATGTCTACATTGTCTTTATATTTTAATAAATCATTTAAAAATCATGAGTTAAATTAAAGCTTAGAAATCTTGGAGACTTAGGTAAACAACATTGGTGTAACTGCTGACAAAAAATTTAGTTGCGCAACCATGAATCTGAAGAAATTTTCTGATCCCAAAATTATTTAGTCTCAACTGAGCTAAATTCTGGAAAGTGACAATTTAACTGTTTTTTCATAAGCAACAACAAAATGTGTGACTATCAATATTAAAGATAGGTTAAAATTTCAAAAATATGTCTTTTGACTCCAATTTTAGGGCTGGTATTAAAAATCCTCATAGGTTGCTATGGAAGTTAAACTAATAAGTACCATATGCAACTCCAATCATGATTATTTTATATAATTGCTATTTTGAATTTCCTTTATATATATATATATATCTTTGGTCCTACTGGACCCGTTCATTGGATTATCGACGAGTTGCCTGGTCTTTATATAGATTTATTGAATCTTATGATTCCATTGCAGACACATAACCAGTGAGCAACCAACAACTGTTACTTCCCTTCTTTCTTCCATCGCCGAAGTATTCTCCTGAATCACGTCCCTCCTGGAAGGAGCTCGTAATCATATGGTTGAAACCTTTCAATCCGTTGTCCTGCTTCACATCTCCAGAGTACAAACTGCCATAATCAAACGCTTTGATGCCTCCGCCATGGCTACCAGAAATATGTTCTCTAGCTCTCCTCTCTACGTTGACGCTGTAAGGGGGCAACCGAGTGTATTGCTTTTTCCCTCAATTGTGATATTCGTAATGTACTTCATGCTGAGATGAAAAAGACTGCTATTACTAACCTCGACTCATCATATGTTAAACGCATCTGTGACATTGAATTACAAAATCAAGAATCCCGTAAATGTAACGCCTTAATTTTTGGCTTACCTGAATCGGACGCCCCAGAACCCATCGTAGATAACTTACTGAAGACAAGCGCTGTTCACTTTTCTATCTTTGCCTAAAATCTCACGTATTGACGTCGCCCCTGATGACAAACCCAGACCAGTAAAGCTTGTTTTCGCTAAGCTCTCCTCCGCCAGAAATCTTTTCACTAACCTATCTGCCCTTAAAGGCAATGCCGATTTCAGTCACTTGTCCATCCGATGCGATTTAACCCCTTTCAAGCTTATATTCGCAGGGATTTAGTAAGATCTGCCAAGCTTCGTTCTAATGCAAATCAGGGTTTTTGAGTAATCGGCGTACCAACAGGTGGCGCATCGTCCCATCGCCCATGACTCCATAGCAGTCACCATCCTTTCATTCAATGCCAGATCCATCCGTAACAAGCCAATCATCATAAATCGCTACAATTCGTTAAACAATAATCTTATTTGGTTTCATTCTGATGACTGTTGCCATGTCATTGATCACTCCACCTGGCTATGCTCATATCCGTGCTGATCGCCCAACTGGTCGCGGCGGTGGCATTTTATGCCTTTTCAAATCATCATTGCTACACAAATCTCACATTTCTACTTTCACCTTCACTTCCTTTGAAACCGTCCTAATTTCTTGTATTTGTATCAGTCTGCTTATTGTCTATCGTTCCCATGACCCTCAGACCTCCGTGGTCTTTAACGATTTTTCTGAACTGTTATCTATCCTGGACTTCTGCAATTGCATTTGCATCGGCGATTGCAACCTTCCTGGCAAAAATGGCGTTGTTACCTCCGTTTTCCTTCTCATCCTCGATCAATTTGATCTCAAGTAGATGATGACATAGCAATGGAAAAATACTTGACCTTTCAATCGTACCAAATTCCTGTGAAAGCGTCAATGTAAGTATTCTTGATCAGTTGACTTTGTCTGATCAGTATCCCATTCAAGTCAATTATAGTCTTGCTCTAGATTGTGCTATCAAATACTATCAAAAGGCTGGACTGGAAAAAACGCCGACCCGCAACGACTATCTGATTCATTGCACATCATCTGTAATCATGCTTTCACCTACAGTGACACTGACTCATTGACTGAAAGACTGTATGATGTTTTCAACATTATTACTCATTCAACCATCAAAGCTGACATTGTGTTCATTAGTACAAACAAACACACTCATTCTTAGTACAACTCTGAAATTAGGTCTCAACTAAGTGCTACACGTCGTCTCAAAGCTCTATTAAATTATCTCTCACGCAAAAACGTTTTTGCTGCCTTCAAGTCAATGTCTTCAACCGAGTTTACCCATATAACCAATCTCACTCTTAGTGACTTTGCAATAGCCTTTCAGTGCAAGATATCTCGCATCCGCACCAATTTTGACCCTTACCTCGTACTAATTGATACTCCTCACAAATCACTTAACGAAATGACGGATTTCACGCATTACTCCACAGCTGATGTCATTATAGCTATCAGTTCGATAAACCCAACCTTCTGTGAAAACGACATAATTCCATCTACTATCCTCCGTTCACACTTGACGACTGTTATCGGTTTAATCACATCCATGGTTAACAAACAAACGAGAACACTCGACGGAACTATTATTAGCTGTCCAAAACAAATTATTGTGTGATCGCGAGGCTGGTCTTGTGTCACTGTTAGTTCTGACTGTCTTATCGCCTGCCTTTGACACGATCCACCATGATGTTCTGATCTCCTGCCTTCAAAACTTTTTCGCTATCTTTGGTCTTTCACTTCAAAGGCTCCGCTCGTACCTCTCTGATGGTAGCTCTTACGTTCTATGGAATGGCCAGTGTTCTCAACCTTTTGCCAACTCGTCCGGTGCACATCAAGCCTCAGTTCTTGGATCCCTCCTCTTTTTGTGCTACATCTCCCCTTTCATTTGACTGTTTCAAGGCACTTGTTCAAACTCATGTTCTCTCCTACATCGACTTTTCCTATTCTCTTCTTTTCTCATGCCCTGACTATACACTATCCTCTCTACAGCAAGTACAAAACTGTTTGGCCCGGTTCATATATGTTCAGCACGGCCGTGAGACACCTCTAGTCTAAAGACATTTTTTGTAGGCGACTGTAATAGGGCGTTTTTAGAAATAAATATTATATATATATATATATATATATATATATATTCAAAAGGAAATCGAACTTATTTGAACTCATTCTATAAAAATTTGCAAAACAAGCCTTNCCTTGAAAAAGGGGTTGAGCATTTGAGTATAGCAACTCTACACTAAATGTTGGGAACTGGTGTGTTTTCTTTAGAGTTAACAACAGTCAAAAATAAAACCTGACTAGTAAATTTCTCATTTTTATTATGCGCTCAAAATTAGCTGTTTTCATTGAACATTACATCTTGGGCAATTATATGCCTAAGTGATTTCAGCAAGGAAATTGCTGGTGGGAACACTTAACAATCATTGCTAACGATTTAAATTGTGACGTTGCAGCACTTGGAATTTCTTAAGTAGGTAATCACCCAAGATTAATTGCAAAATGGAAATTGCTTTTCCAAAATGATTGTCGTTTTATATAACACATAAAGAAAATTCGAAGCAAATATGAAAATTGAAATCTGTCTTATGAAATATCAAACACTTGTGGGCAAATTGCACATATATTTCTATCAATTATTTAAGTAAACATTGCTCAAATTAGTAGTGTGAACGTGTCAATATACTAGTTGAAGAGAATGGTTGCTATTTTTTGTGATTAATACTAATAGTTGACAACGGCTGAAAGAACATTACTTACTTTATAACAATTCAAGCAAAAATGATTCGGGGTGTTGCATTTTGAACATCTTTCGTACTTTATAATGATGTGCGTCCCAATAAAATTAACCGGATTTCTTCTTATAGCACTTAGCTTAATCGGTTTTTTAATCGGTTCTAACCGGATGTTCAAAAAATAGTTACATACATTTACAATATATACATATATATATATATATCTATTCAAGTTAAAAAATATATTCTATTTCTATATGTCGAACACTTCAAATTGGTTTATTGATTGTATATATATAATATAATATATATATATATATATATATATATATATA